>WOVY01004036.1:0-193262 GCA_013436015.1 Rhipicephalus annulatus
ATTCCAGATATCCCCCGGCGACGTCCTCAACCTTATAAACTATTCCTTAAGCAATGCCTGGATACCACATGACTGGAAAATAGCTAGAGTGATTCCCATATTAAAAAAACAAGGGTCAGGTTTTAACTTGACAACATCAGACCAATCTCTCTAACATCTCACCTGATCAAAATTATAGAGAGAGTTCTCAATAATAGAATAAAAGTTTGGATGGCTGACAAGCTAATATTGAAACCATTTCAAATAGGTTTTCGTAGCGAATGCTCAATTTGGTGTGCTCATGCCGACTTAGAGAGCCGAATACAGCTTGCCCGAAAAAGACGACAATACGCGGTACTAGTAACACTAGACATAGCTAAAGCTTTGATAGCGTTGAGCACTCAATTTATTGAACTCGTTACACGAATGTGACTTTCCGCGATATATTGTTGATTGGGTAGCAGAGTTCTAAAATCGAGAGAATTTTATTGTGCAAAGGATGGATGTCACTCATCTAAATTCAAACAGCAACGTGGAGTACCTCAAGGGGCGGTCCTATCTCCGCTGTTATTCAATGTGTTGATGAGCTCAATTCCCATTGAACGAGATATCACTGTCTACATTTATGCAGACGACATTGCATTTTTCGTTGCAGACAGTGACATTTATTCTTTGCATCAAAAATTGCAAAAGTACATGTATTCTCTTGAAATTTGGCTGCATTCAATTTCATTGTCTCTAAACATCAGTAAAAGTGCGCTCCTGGTGTTCCCTATAGCAGATTCTATTCAAATTTCAGTACTTTATAATCAGGAACCGATTACACAAGTAGAGTCTATCAAATATTTGGGCATTATTTATAACGAGAAACTTAACTGGAGCCCTCACATAGACTATATCGTGGCAAAGGCACAACGAGCATCAGGCTTATTGCGAAGGTTGAGCAACAGAAAATATGGGTTACGTAGACACACCTTATTAATGATATATAAAATGTACATGCGCCCAATACTAGAATTTGGGTGTATATTATTTTCGGGTGGCCCTACGTACAAAATTAAACCGTTAGTTCTATTAGAGCGAGAAGCGTTACGTTTGTGTTTGCGACTCCCCAGGTATGTCGCTATTAATGTACTATATCAGGAAGCTCGCATACCAACTATTCTTTGCCGATTCCGTATCCTAACTGTACAAACATACTTGAAATTTTACGGCTTATCAGCGAGACGGTCTGCATATGCCTTTATTAGTGAACCCGACGCCTTCTTCCTCGCTCACTGGCCACGCTTTCGTACTCCCCAGATTATTTTTGTACAAAAGAAACTGGAAAGCATAAAGGTGGATATCAGATCGGTAATTGGAACCAAAGCATTAAATCACAATATTACGATAGAATGTGATGAAATTTTTCCCCCACTATCTAAGTTTCAATCTTCGAGTTACTTAAATGACAGGTTAGAAGATTACATAGCTCATGCGGAAATAAAGAACATAATAGCCACAGACGCTTCTGTGAATAAAGAAAAGGCAGCAGTAGGTATCGTCTCAGATTACCTCGGTTGGTCATTCTCGGTAAGACTACCAGACTTCACTCCGGTTTTCGAAGCTGAGCTCTTGGCTATTATTTTAGCGCTACGAAAACTTCCTTCAAACGAAGAGAGTGCAATGATAATTACTGATTCTCTTTCGCTGTGTACTACTCTCACAGCTTCAGAACAATCAAGAGCTCTAGCGACATTACAAACATTAGTTCCACCTCATGTGAAGTTCCTGAAGTTAGTCTGGGTCCCGGGACACTGTGGCATACGGTTGAATGAAATGGCCGATTCACTATCTCGAGCCACACTTGATGGCCCTGCGATCTCGGTACTACCAGAATCGGAACACATAGTGTCGATCAGATATAGAAAATTGGCTATTTATACGGATATGATGGAAAATATTACTAAATATACGGACTATCAGCACCTTACATATCCCTGGAAACCTCAGTGGAGTCAATCTAAAAAGTTAGAAGTTATTTTAACCAAATTTCGATGTCGTGTCCCTCCATTAAACTTTTACTTGCACAGAGCTGGTCTGGCGATATCCCCCCTGTGTCCATTTTGTGAAGAAACGGAAACAATAGAGCATTACTTTATAACATGTAAAAACTATTCATTAATTAGGAAAAGACTTTTAATTGTTCCGTTTCACGCAGTAGGATTAAATTTAACTGCAGATAATGTTCTAAGTTTCGGTGCCTTTAGCTTGGGACATTGCCACAGGAGCGTATTCGATGCTGTATGCAATTTCATTCGAGAATCAAAGCGCATGTCATAATAATGCCTGCTTAAATATATTTCTGACGACACTTGTCTAATTTTGAATGAAATTTGCATATTCATTTGATTGTGACCGGGTGAGATAAGCTCGATTGTCTGGTCTACTCAAAATTTCTGTCTTACACTGTAGTATTACCTCACCTTTTCTCTTCTTGATTCAATCTTCAATTATTTGTTTAGTTTAATATTCTTTTTCTAGTTAATTATTCTTTTCTATTATATCATTAGTTTTTCATTTAGGATAAACCTTTTAGTAGATCTCATATAGGCTACTTCTAGATTTCATGGCCAATCCCCCATAGTGGGTATGTGCCAGTGCGAAGGGGCAACAACAACAACAACAACAAGCAGCCGTGGCGGTGACCGCTCGAACACGCAAGTAGCTGGTCGTGCTTGCTCTAGGGTTTTGGTCTAAGTTTGTGTAGTGGCTGTGGTTTCTTTGTCTTTATTAGGTGTTCCTATAGTGCTTTTACAGCTAAGTAAGCGCTTTTAGCGCCAGAAAGTTCACTTAGATGCAGTTTTCTTCACCTGGACCAGGGGCTTGCCTCTGGTTTGCTTCACTTCCACCACAGGAAATACCAGTGGATCAGTTTCTACGCAACGGCTTTCCCGCAGTTCCTGTGGCCCTCGTCCCTAGCAATGACGGCTTCATTAGGATGAAGAATCCGAAAGTGATTCAGGCGGAGCTTAGAGCTGCGACGTCTCACTTCCACAGCATCACAGAGGTCCGCCAGTTCGGCAGAGGTGGGATTCTATGTTTTTCATCTGATCAGCTCTGTGTCCAAGACCTATTGAAGTGCTCGAGTTTCGCGACCAATCCGGTGAGCGCCTTTATTCCCCCGCATCTGGCATGTGTGAAAGGTATTGTTCGCGGTGTCGATGTTAACTTGACCCCGTCTGAGGTATTAGAGATGTTTGCCGTGACTGGTGCTATTTCCGTTTATAGGTGTGCACGACTAGTAGAGAAGCAAAAGACGCCGACTGAGTCGGTAATTGTAACGTTTGCTGGAGCGAATCTCCCAAGCGAAATCAAGGCATGGCCACTAATATACAGAGTGGAACCGCTATCACCACGACCACTCCAGTGTACGAAGTGCTGGCGATACGGTCACACTATTAAAGGATGCAGGTCAGAACTCAGATGCCGAGTGTGTGGTGACAACCACGAAACAAATTACTGCAAAGCCAAAGAAGAGAAATGTTGTCTCTGCAACGAACAACACTGTACAGATAATCCTGATTGTTCAGCAAAGGCTCGAGAAATGCAAATTCTTGAAATTATAGGGCGTAGGCGCTGTTCTCGACGAGAAGCCCTAGCGGAAATACAGACTAGAACTCAGGGGTATGCCAGTGTTGCAGCACGACATCTCTCGGAAATAAATGGGTCGATTTCCCTGAATATAGCGGAGGCCATAGAAAAGGCTCTAGAAAAAGCCATGGAACGACTGACTTCTAACCTTTGCGATTCTCTATCTCAAATTTTGACTAACCAGATGACTCGCATATTTGGTACAACGGGAGAGTCAGGCCTTGTATCCCAACATGTTGAGAGTTCACGACCAATAGCTGACGGTGAATCGAAAACTGCGCCATCGTATTATCCGCCAGTAGGAGCCTCTGCAATAGGCGTCCACAGCCAAAATGAGGAATTTGAAACCGCACCCTCGTATTTTCCGTCTACAGCACCCTCTGCAGTAGATATACAGAGTCTAAGTGAGGACAAAGCTGCATATACAATAGATTCTGATGACATGGATTTGGACCCTAGGTCCCTGAAGAGATCTAGATCCCCTGTGTCAAAGAAAACTAACTCACCGAAACAAACTAAGAACAAAAAGTATCTGAAAGAAAAGGAGAGCCTTTCGAAGAAGGATTTCTTGAAAGAAAACATTCTAGAGAAAGCTATAGCGGAAGCAGCTCTTTCGGAACCATAGGGTCGCTTAAGATTCTCCATTGGTATTGCCGATCAATCCATTCTGCATCTACGGATTTGGTATACTTGACTTCTAAATTCGCTCCTGATATTATAGCATTACAAGAGACATGGCTATCTGTACATAATTTGTTCCATTTAAATAACTTCCAATCCTTTCGATTAGACCGTCCATCAAGAGGTGGGGGTCTAGCTCTCTTTATTAATAATAGAATTAGTCTGAAAGTCAAATGCTCATACAAACATATGTCGCCAGAATGCGAAATTTTGGCAGTAGACATTACACTGCCCAACTGCTCTCCTTTCACTTTAGTTAATATGTATTTTCCGGATGGAGCTCAAGACACACGAATTTTGGATCTAGCTACAAAATCGTGGTGCAAAGACAAAGTTTTAGTTGGAGACTTTAATTCTCACCACACGAGTTGGGGTTTTAGAACTGATCTTAGTGGGAAACGCTTGTGGGAGTGGACAATGGCTAATGACCTGACGTGCCTCAACGTCAGAACCCCCACATTTATTCGTACTCACTACAGGTCGGCCTTAGATTTAAGTTTTGTCAGTTCAGCCATTACTACTTCTTCTTGGAAAGCGCTGGACTGTGGCATCAACAGTGACCACTTATCGATAAGTTTTGAAATTTCTTGTCCGATAATTCCATCTTGTTCAAATGTAAGAGTATTTGTAAATTACACTAAATTTAGGAATGACCTGAAGTCAGCACTGGCTTTTCACTCGGAAGAGAGCGATGATAAAAAAGCACTGAAAATAAACGCAGTCATTAAAAGATCCTACAAAAGAGCCGAATTTACTGTTGAATCCACAAAAAGAGTATATAGCCGTGGGTGGAATGATGAATGTACAAGAGAGCACCGACGACGTAAGGCAGCTTGGAAGCAGCTCTTACATAATCAATCTCCACAAAACTGGGCCGATTATAAATTCATTGCTGCGGGCTTTAAAAGAACGGTAGCTCAAGCTAAACAAGATTATGACAGAAGACATTATGAATACCTGTCGAAGCCTAAACATATGAAAGCACTGTTCCGATATATGAGAGCTCGGAAAATCTTGCCATCACCAGTTAATGTAGCTTGTGATAATCTGTCGGCACAAGAAATGACCACTACCTTAGAGGCAATAGGTAAAGGTCTGGAAAGCAGATTCACTTCAGTAGTGCCAAACAACTGGCACAAGTCTACGACAAAGTCTGACTTTGAAGAAGTGACACAGACTGAAGTATCCAACGTGATTAAACATTTACCCTGTGCATCTCCTGGCCCAGATGGGATCACAGTAGCCATGATGAAAATTCTGTTCAATTTATCGCCTCGAGACGTCGCCAATGTCATTAACTACTCCTTAAAAAACTCATGGGTGCCGCAGGATTGGAGGATAGCAAAGGTGATTCCTACACTAAAAAATCCGAGTGGAGGATTAACAGTCGATAATATCAGACCAATCTCTCTAACATCTAACATGGTCAAACTAGTAGAGAGGGTCCTTCATAGCCGAGTAAGTCTCTGGATGGCAGACAATTTAGTAATAAAACCGAACCAAATCGGCTTTCGTAGTGATTTCTCAATTTGGTGTGCCCATGCTGATTTAGAGAGCCGAATACAGCTCGCGCGTAAAAGAAGGCAATACGCTGCTTTAGTAACGCTTGACATAGCCAAGGCGTATGACAGTGTGGAGCACTTCATATTGTTAAATACGCTAGAGAGATTGAACTTCCCACAATATTTTATTGAGTGGGTGGCAGAATTCTTAAAATCAAGAGAGTTCTACTGCGTCAAGGATGGATGTTCCTCATCTAGATTTAAACAAACGCGCGGAGTTCCCCAAGGAGCAATCTTATCTCCAATATTATTTAATGCTTTAATGAGCACAATTACAACAGATCAAGAAGTTACTGTCTACATTTATGCTGATGACATTGCACTCTTTGCTGCTAACTGTGGTATTTACTCACTACAACTTAAATTACAAAGATATATAAACATGTTAGAAATTTGGTTGCAGTCGATTTCGTTATCGTTAAATGTCAACAAAAGCGCGCTCATGGCATTTCCGCTTGCAGAACAAATTTCGATTTCAATTCTATATAAACAGGAACCCATCCAGCAAGTAGACTCTATAAAATATTTGGGAATCATTTATAATGACAAACTTAACTGGAGTCCACACATAGAGTATATAACTACCAAAGCACAGCGGGCTTCAGGATTACTACACAAGCTAAGTAACCGGAAATATGGATTACGGAGGCACAACTTGATAACGTTGTACAAGATGTACATGCGCCCCATCATGGAATTCGGCTGCATATTATTCTCGGGTGGCCCTGCTTATAAAACGAAACCTCTAGTTGTCTTGGAGCGAGAAGCACTGCGAATGTGTCTGGGACTCCCTAGATTTGTGGCTATCAACGTACTGTACCAGGAAGCGCGCCTGCCTATACTACTTTGTCGATTTCGAATTTTGACCGTACAAGCATTTTTAAAATTTTATAGCTTACCGGCAAGAAGATCTCAATATGCTTTTATCGCAAACCCAGACGCCTTCTTTCTTGCTCATTGGTCACGGTTTCACACACCTCAGATAATGTTTGTACAAAAAAATCTACAAAGTATAAATGTGAACATTAGAAATGTAATTGAGACTAATGACTCGAATTGTCATGTTATTATTGAGTATGATGATATATTCCCCCAAAACGCCAAATTACAATCCCTCAAATTTTTAAATAACATATTATTAGATTACTTGGATCATGCAAAAACAAAAAATATAATAGCCACAGATGCTTCCGTAAATAATCAAAAGGCAGGTGTAGGCATTGCGTCTGATTTGCTCGACTGGTCCTTTTCAGTGAGACTGCCTGATTTTACTCCAGTTTTTGAAGCGGAGCTCTTGGCGATTATTTTAGCTCTTCGAAAACTTCCATCAAATCAAAACAACGCAGTAATAATGACGGATTCTCTTTCAGTTTGTGCAGCTCTGACGGCATCAGAGAACTCTCGAATTCTAAGCACATTCAAAATCTTAGTACCCCCGCAGTTGAGACTCCTGAGATTACTATGGGTTCCGGGACACTGTGGATTAAAATTAAATGAATTGGCCGATTCCTTAGCACGAGCCGCACTTGATGGGCCAGTTTTGTCCATACTGCCAGATGTTGAATATATCACGGCAATAAGATATCGAAAATCAGCAATCTCCACTGATACGATAGAAAAAGTAACTACATGGACAGACTATAACCACCTCATGTTTCCATGGCAACCCCACTGGAGTCAGTCCAGAAAGCTCGAAGTCTTAATTACTAAATTTCGATGTCGTGTCCCCCCTCTAAACCTGTATCTACACAGAGCTGGTCAGACAACATCACCCCTCTGCGCATTCTGCGGAGAAATGGAATCACTAGATCATTATTTTTTGTATTGTCGCCGCTACGAGATACTTAGAAAAAGGTTACTAGTTATGCCATTTCGGAAAATAGGCCTTAGATTAACGGCGGAAACGGCGTTAAGCTTTGGCGCCTCAGCTTTGGGACATTGCCACAGGGATGCTTTCAATGCCGTTTGCGATTATATTCAGGCAACCAAGCGTATACCTTTGTGATCTTCAATCAAAAAAAAATATTTATTACTCCCCAGGGCAGAGTGAAGTAAACGCAGCTGAGTGCTAATCATAACACCTCAATCTCAAAATTGCTCAACTTGATTTTTTTTGTTTGCTCTTTTTATGTTGTTTTTATATTTTTTACATTAGTCTTATTATAATACCAATTCATTACACATAGTTAAAATGATTACAGAAAAACTGCACTACACTTTCTTGGCCAATCCCCCTGAGTGGGTATGAGCCAGACTCCCAGGGAAACAAAACAAAACAAAAAGCAGCCGTGTTCGTCCTCTGCTCGGCTCCACGGCAGACATAACTACGACGTCGAAAAAACTCGCTTGGACGCTTACACGTCCGTCCAACGCTCTCGTCACGGCGGGAAAAACGAGAGTCGCAGCAAGCTTGCGCGAGCCGAGTTGCCCGTCCCTGCGTTGGGCCTCTGGTAAGGTTCGCCCTCTGCCCATGTGCTAACTCCTGTTATCTCTTGTTATAGACACGGTGAGCACAGGGCACGACGCTTGAGCGCCGGCCGACAAGAAGTACGCAGCAGCTGGTAGCCAAGCAGGAACTCCGTTTATATGACACAAGCATGCTATTGAATGGATGGATGGATGTGGCTGTACCCTTTAGACCGAGTGGCGGCTAACGCCACCTAGCCGTAATACTTAGTGAACTAACCATTAGATTTATCTTTTTTTTCTTTAAATAGTGAGGTTGAGGATTCGTGCTTTGCAGCGAATGGTTTAATTTTCACTCGTGTCTTGACTTTAGCCACCAATCAGATAACCTCCTTCTAGTTAAGTCTACCCGCTTAAAGTTTATTTTGCCCTCCCGGTCCCTAAACCCCAGTGCTTTGAAAAACTCTGCGCCATCATTCTGAACTAAAGGGTGAAGCTATTATGCACATATGTACAACGCCCTCTAGGGGCCAGCCAACCGGTTCCTAAACCGGAACCACGACACCACAGGGAGGAAGGCGAAAAGATGACGCGTCCTTGCATACACATCGCCTGGACTTTCACGTCATGTCAGGAGAAGTTATACACTTCGTCTACACGTCGTCACATAGGAGCGAATGTGTTGCCATGGTAACGCAGAGGTTGCACCCTGGCAGGCTTGTCGAGAGAAGTGCTGGTGTGCAATTTCTCAGGCCATGGCCTTGCACTAAAATAAAAAAAAATGCAGCTGTTGCTCGGAGTGCTTAGCGCCTACGAGCGCTAAACTTGAATGCAGCTACCGCCTGTAATGCAGCTACCGCCAGCTTTTAGTCCTGTACTCCACCTAATCAAAATAAAATAAATTGATTGATTGATTGATTGATTGATTGATTGATTGATTGATTGATTGATTGATTGATTGGTGTTTCGCTGCAGTCTTTTGGCAGCGTTGACCTTGGCTGCGTGCTTGAAGGTGATATTCATCCACGCAGGCGTTTTCTGGGTTTGCACCGGAAGTAGTAGAATTACCACTCTAAGTATCTGTCGATGTCTAGCGAAGGATCCTGTCAAATATTATTGCACTGCAGGCTGAGGTTGGTGCGCCCATCACGGCAGTAGCCTGGAAGGAGGTTCAGCCTCCCACCCTCCTCAAAATTTTAATTTTGCTTGCCTATATATACACGCACACATAAAAACGCACACACGAACATGCATAAAAATAGTCGGCCTGCCCCCTTTCAAAAAGCACTGGCGTCCAGCTGTGGGTTGCCGTCACCTACTGGAGCTACGACGCCACGTACGTCTGAACGAGTAGTGGCCGATGTCACAAAACTATACAAATAAAAATTATCAAGGCCATTACGCGCAGTGATGCAATTTCTGAATGGCACATCACTGCCTGCCCATCATGCCACGTACAAAATGTACCTCAAAAACAAAATGTACCTCAAAATGTACCTCACACAAACAAAATGTACCTCAAAAACAAAATGTACCTCAAAAAGCGCAACTGCTTTAGATATTCTACTAACGGTTTTTTGTAAAATGAAGGGGGTGCGAGCGGGGGGCGTATTTCTGTCCGACAACGAAAATGATTCTTCGTGTCCTTTTTTCTGTGTGTGTTTGCTATCGTTTTGTGCTTCCAACTCACGTGTGAGATGCACGCTATCAACGTGAATAAGCTTACTTTTTAGGGGTGTAACCAGTTAGCTTTTCTCTTCGGAAAAAACTCAAGCAAGTGATACATATGACGGTTATTGTTGCCAGAGCAAAACACTCAAACTTTGGATATAATGATTATTTTATTCACATTAGACGTGTCCCGGGTCACTATACGAAAGGCCAGTGACGTCAGTCACGTGACCCTTGGGCGTGGCTGAGACCGTGCTGGTTGGCAGAACATGACAGTCTCCCAGGCGGCCGTTCAGTCGGATCAACCAATCGCATGCACCCTGCAGCTTTGGCGTAATATGGTTTACTGTTGCGTTGTAGGATACGTTGAAAGCGTGACAAAAGGCAGCCACATTAGTTGATTTCTTGCCTTTACGGAAGAGAGTAGTCGACGAAAAGCTTAGAGAGAGAGAGAAATGCAGAGGAAAGGCAGGGAGGTGCAGACTGTGCGCCCAGATAAAATGCTGGTTGTCAGACAGCAGCAGGATTTGCGGCCTATAATTCATCAGCTTCAAGTAAAAAAACTGGGGGAGCTTGCTTCAAGCTGCAGAAGGCTTTAAACAGTGAAACTGGACAATTATGAAGACTGCTGAATTTCGAAGGCCAAGTTGCTCCGCGCAGAGGCCCGACCGAAGTCTGCACTGTCCATGCAGTAGCCCATAGATGGCATGACTGCCTCGCTTGGAGACGATGCAGTAGCCGCATGGGGTTAAACGGGGAAGCGTCACTCGAGCGTGAACAGGGTCTAAATAGGAGCCTGAAGCCGTGTTAGCAATGGTGGGTTTGGCGGGGCCTGCCTAACGTCCTCTCCCACACATTTCTACTCTACGAACAGCCTAACCACGAAACCAGCGCAAGATGACAAAAGATCACAAGAAATCACAAAGGAAACACAAGAGAAACACATCTACGCTGTGTCTGCAGATTTCGCTAAGGGTGGAATTGGGCCAAATTTTATTCCAAGCGCATTTCGGTGCGATGTCTTTGATCATGCTGTACAAAAAGTCACACTGCCAAAAAACAGAAATCGCTCTACTACCGTTGTAGGACAAGAGCTACCCAAAAAAGAAAAAAAAGTGCAAACAGCCCTTACAGTGCACGAAATTGTGTACATAGTACCAAAGAAGATTTACATTACTGGTGAACAATGCAGATGGCCGCCGGCAAGCTTTACTTCGTCTTCGTGTTCCTAATATTGGTCGGTATCATCGTCGGCATCGTGGTAGCGGTATTCGGGTACGTCCGGCTCCAATCGTCACTCAACTGGCCGATGGAGAAGTGGGAGTACGAAAGCTTGGCCATCGTATGCGACGCCAAGGAATGTGCCAATGTAGCCCTGTAAGTGCATGGTTCTTCGGTGCAGCGCATTTCTTCGCACAAATGTTTCGCATTACGCGTCGCTTGCATATCACTTCATGCCGGCAGCGGGCCACCAATCTAGAGAGCCCAAACAAGACTTGTGAACACGATACGATCACGCATAGTTACCTTTGCGTTTGATTAGTATTCGTTATTCACCAGATGTTTCAGCTTCTTCGGCATAGGGAGTATTCACGTGATGTCAACGTGTTTCATGTTGTTCGTGCTTCTGAATATATTCAGATTGAGATACAGAGCGCTTTTCAGTGTGCTGGCCTGTAAAAAAAAAAAGAAATGGTGGCCGCCGTTACGTCAATGCATGCATATTCCTTAATTGTACCACTATATGCGACTGCTTTTGCGTAACACTAGCCTGTCTGGTGATTGCCGCATCATCTGAGGTACCCCCTCTGGCCGCAATGCCTTAGGCATATTTTGGTGTCCTGTGAAATCACATTTTTTTGATATTTGGGTTTTACGTGCCAAAACCACAATGTGATCATGAGGCACGCTGTAGTGAAGGGCTCTACTATTTCCGACTCTCTTGCATTCTCTATAGCGTCCACTGATATTGCCAAATACACAAGCCTCCCGCATTTCGCCTCCATCAAAGTGCGGCCCGTCACCGTAGGTATCGAACACGTGACTTTAGGCTCAGTAGCCAAACCCTTCTTCTTGTTGGGGTTTGATTATGATTATGGCAGATGCCGTAGTGAAAGGCTCCGGAAATTGCGAACACCTGGAGTTCTTTAATGTGCACCTATACCTAAACACACGGGCTTTTCGCCTCCATCGTATCTGCGGCTCCGTCGAAAATGCGGCAGCCGCGGCCGGGATTCGATGCCAAGACCTGCAGGTCAATAGCCGAATTCCTCAGCCACTAGAACATCGTGGCGGGTAGCAGCGTAGCTCGGTAACCACCACACTTCGTGAGTGTTCTTGTTGAAAACTGATTAGAAAGGCGGGACATTCGCAAACATTGTGGCGATGAGAACATGCACCGGCACTGATGCATCAGCGCTGCGATATTGACAAACCTGCAACGATAACTTCGCGTGCCGCGTCTGTGCCATCGAGCGCATGGCGGATGCATGGGCACCACTGATGCGGCGGCTCTGTCAATAAGCGTCAAAGTGCAATTAGACTAGACATTACAGTGCAATTGCCAAGAGGTTTGTGGCTTAACTGAAACTTTTTTTTCTTTTTACACTTTATCGCTTCGTACTGAACGCACCACCGCTACGACTATCGAAGTATGGCCTTTTCGTAATTCACTCCTCAGCTGATGGCACGGTTATTTTGTGCCTCTCGTGATCAGACTGCTAATGAAGTGATGTACAGTCATGCTCAATATGACCTGCAACACGGGAGCGTGGGGCCTTGGGAGTTAAAAAATTACACATGACTTCAGTTCACGTCCACTATTAGAAGCACATGAACATATTGCCACTTGCCCTCATAAATGTGGCGAGCGCGAGCAATGGCTGTCCGCTAGAGTGGAAGGTAATGTTCTGGCGCAGCGCTTGCTTGCTAGTTGTTGTTGTTGTTCTAGACAGCCATTTTGCCAGTTTTTTTGTGCATCTCTCGGCCGGCTAGGTTCTTCCCAGTCAAAAGTTCTTTTGTAGCACGTGACAATATTTTTATGAGGCATAATCCCCGAGTAAGAAGAGAGCGTCGTTGTAGCCATGGGTGATTTCTGAGCTCATGGGGCCGCGTGCTTCAATACTGTGAGTCATACGAAACACGGCTGCTCATTGTACTGAAAGACACGGGTGGGAATAAAAAACAGAGGGAGAGGGAGAAAACGAAGAGACGCTAGCCCAGAGTTCACACTGCAGGCACTTCAAGCAGCAAAGAAAAAAAAAAGCGATGCGTGAGCTTGCATCTCGTATCAAAGAAAAGGGTGACTGTAAGCCAGACGTCACTTGTTTTGTCTGCCGCTGAACATGCAATTTTTATTGCTCATTTATTGGACTTCGTTATCTCTGACAAGCGCCCTCTGTAGCCTGCCGGAAATGACATGAGCGTGTTTGCATTGGGACTAGTATATCATGTGTTTCTCGTTGACTTTTCATTGGTGCCAGTGTCGTGTGCATCCGGGTCTAGTGCATTTGGTTCTTCACGGTACACTATGACGATCCAAAAAGGCAATCAATACATTCAAAAATCGTGCATAATTAAGGGAAAGACGGCGGAAATAAGGAGTTATGTGAGAATAATGAGAGCCTGGCCACTCCGTGTGTGAAAGTGTGGTGTACGATGGCTTTCTCAGATGAACTAGTATCGGGAATTTTCCTTGCAGCCGAACATTCGACAAAGGGGGCACAATGATCGACGCCGCTGTAGCTGCGCTGCTGTGCATGGGCGTCACCGCTCCGCATCTGTCCGGCATCGGCGGTGGATTCCTCGCCATCGTTTACAACCAGTGAGTGGGCCTACAACGCCAATGCAATCAATATTGTGTTCAGCCTTTGCTAATTTTGCCGTGCACCCATCTGTAGAACACGCGTTAATCAGCGTACCACCTTGACGATATTGTATTAACGGGATAGCGTTAAAAGCTCGTCTCACAGAAATGGTGGTATCGGAGCCTTTCGCTGTACGCATTGCATCGGCGTTCTCCGAGAGCGAAACATCACGCACCAAAAACGTTAATAATAATAATAATAATAATAATAATAATAATAATAATAATAATAATAATAATAATAAATACACCTTCTCCTCAAAGGGGACCTGGGGTGATGGAGATTATTATGGTTGTGCAGCGCAAGCAGTCGTTTTTAGGGGCGAAGCTCATTAAGATGTGGGTCATTCCCTCCTCTGTAGTAGTATAGTAGTAGTAGTATTTAGCCACCTTTAGTTTATGAATTGCTCAATAGAGGGTGTTGTGTTTAAATGCCTTTGGAAATAACATCACCAGATTTCGTTAGTGGTTATCGTATAGTTGATGGACGGACGTATGGACGGATAGACAGACTGACAGATGGACGCACGGAAGCACGACGGACGGAGGCAGAAAAGGAAGAGACATTGCGAAGCAGGAAAGGGGGAGCGTAGCAGAGTAATCAGAGGGGAGAGGATGCCCATGCGCAATGGGGGGGGCGAGAGCAAGCACATGGTAGAAGTGGAGAGAGTAACGCACAGCTGTTGGAGAGAGGGAAGGAAGAGAGTCGCGCAACCATAGTGTGAGTGCGGACTACTGATACCTTAATTACCCGCCAGCAAGAGATGCTGCGCATTTAAATATAGATCTGAGTCGCCATCGAACCTAGGCGTTAATTCTGCCTCGCAAGCAGATGTCAAAACAGCGTGTACAAAGATACGCCAGCGCGTGGAACTGCTTCGAAGAAAAAAAAATGAATAAGCAGGTGTCATGGAATGCGAGCGGTTCCTTCAACATTTGTAAAATTGCGTGGCAGATGTGTAAAGTCGCACCAGATGCCACACCATCTGAACTGCGTGAAGAATGAGTGTTTTAATGGCCCACCAATTCAATGAAGCTCAGGCCTAATTAAGAGGCTTCTAAGCAACCCGTGTTAGAAGACGACGGAGGGGTTTCCTTCTCGCCTTCGCTACATCTTCCTACAGGCTACATCTCGTCCTCACCACTTATTTATTAAAAGCACGTGTAAAAATGTCAGCACCAGTAACAAGCGCTGAGCCTATCGAGATTTCGCGATTGTCGGCTACATGCTGTCATCTCCCCTTGTGAAGTCGGAAACGCACAAAATTAGGCGACATCAGTTGATGGCACACGAAAGTCACGCAAGACAAAGATAAACGAGTGGTCGGCTGAGTGGCGAAGCAGCGGAGTAGATAACTTACAATTGATATTTCGCGCATATGGACCAATCGAGAGTATGTGCCGTAATGACGTCTCGCGAAACACCGTTCTACGTCACGAAGTGCGCCAGAAAACCGAGGAACGCCGGGAAAGTATAAAGCGCCCGTTTTTTATATTTGTTTTTTTTTACATTTGCAAAGGCTTGTGAGGGGTCCTTTAGTCAGTAGTAATAACATAATACAAAGCAATCTAAGTGCGCGTAGTGGCCGTACGACATGTCGCTTTGCGACTAGCTTCGAGATAGCACCCCTGCAGTGGCCGTGACAGTGAAATCACTGCTGTCATGATAACGCGGTAATCATTTAGTGAGCGAAGCGGCACGTGCTACACGCGTGCAGTTTCGCTCAACGGGCTCGTCCACTCTGGTGTCATTTTCACCAAGATATTGATGTTGCCGCTCGCCTGATGGTGCACGAAGTCTGTCGAAAAGGAAAAAAAGAAAAGGAGCACAATGCGCTAACACCATGGTTCTCTTACGGGTACTAACAATTTCTCGTTAACGGGAACGAAAACGCCTCAAGCGAAGCACCAAAGTACGGTGCAACGGCATGCCGCCGCTTGCGTCATCTGCTCCCGGATCCTGCCAAATCCGCTGTCGTGGCCGCTTTGGCTCGGGAAGCAGCGCACGACTCTGGCGGCTCCCCTAACATGCGCACGGGATCTATCGACCAGAAGCTTATACATAGAGTAACGGCTGCTGCAGGAGATGTGTCTTCCTTCCAGAACTACCGGACTCGTGTTTGGCGTGGACGCCCTTGGTAACTCGCCTGCTGTGACCAAGCCGGATGATTTTCAAAACTGGACCCTCACAAAAATAGGTAAGGACCACTTTCAGCGTGAGTTCCTAAAGAAACCGTAAACACGCTTTTGGTTTGTCTTGTCTGCTAACTTGCATGTATATGCCGCCACGCAGGTACATGCCTTTCTTCCTTATAGCACCCATGGATGCGTCGAAGCATATTCAGACTCCGTCACAATATGCTTCCACGCATCCATGAGTGCAGCAGAAACGTCAGACCCCCCCCCCCCCCCACCTTGCCGATGGGATCGGCAAGGGGGGTGGGGGTCTGACGTTTATATAGTGAAAACCAGTGGCAATGAATGATCCATGATGCTCAGTGCACCACGAAACCAGATTTCCACAAGTGCTGCAGTTTAATGTAGCGGAGGCCCTCTGTGGATCATTCTGGCAAGTTAACAATGCAATCTCGGGCAGTACTCGCAATTACCACACCATAAAAACGAGTTTACCTGCTGTATTGCTATACGAATTTGGTGCTGCATTGCTAGGTGCTAGTAACCAAAGCTGTGGTTTACTGCTGTGTAGCTGCAAGTTTATTCACGGTAGTAGAACACTTCTCTGGAGACATAAAAGGTTGGTTACCACTGAAAGTAATAAGGGGCAAAACATGAATTCACTGTCCTATGCTTTTAAGCGTATCGGGCTGCCTCGCCACGGTGGTCTAGTGGCTAAGGTACTCGGCTGCTGACCCGCAGGGCGCGGGTTCGATTCCCGGCTGCAGCGGCTATATTTCCGATGGAGGCGTAAATGTTATAGTCCCGTGTACTCAGATTTGGGTGCACGTTAAAGAACCCCAGGTGGTCAAAATTTCCGGAGCCCTCCACTACGGCGTCTCTCATAATCAAATGGTGGTTTTGGGACGTTAAACCCCACAAATCAATCAATTTAAGCGTATCGGGCGACAACATATCTGAACGATTTGGCCAACATTGTCGGAACTTGACGTTGCAAGCGCAGTTAATTCCGCGTGGGACTCCACAGATTTTTTATATCTTTCCTACTTCGCCATCACACGTGGCTTCTCGGCAGCTTAATTTAAGCTGCCGTGAAGTTACCTTTTCAGGCAGATTGCGCTTGAGAAAATGCGTACATTCGTGCGTTTCGAATACCTGAAAGCATCGCATATTCGCGAAGCCTGTATGAGCCTATACATTACGTGGGAATATGCGCGCTCTGACAGGTGCGAAATTATTGAGCACACATACGGAGTTCTTTTTTTCTTTTTTAATCGAACGTGGCAGTTGAACGGTGGTGTCGGCCATTGTAACGTGGCGTGGGCGTCGACATGACTGATGCAGGAAAAAAAAACATAATCGCGTGATGAAGTCCCCATTTGACGTCTTCCTGGCGTCAGAGATTGCCAAAATTTGCGACGTTACTATCCGGCATTGTCGCTTTGTCCCAAATAGGCCGATCAAGGAGGCAGTGCAGAAACAAATGAGGTGCAGAAAGCTTGCAATGCCTCCAATCTTATAGGCAATGCCAAACCATGTTAGATGCAGAGGGCTATTGAAGGGTGCGGTAAAAAATTGCGGAGGCATTGCATAAACAGGCGAGTGCATGTAATGAGAAGAAAAAGTCGGCTTTCGCCTTCGAGATACACTAGAATAATACAATGGTACACTATGAGTTTTTTTGTTTATTTTGTTCGTGTTTCAGGTGGTAGAGTGTTATCCGTAACGAAACGGCCGTTTTTCGTAGAATCGTTCTCACAACAGTGGGCTTTGTTGCAGGTTACAAAGCGCCCATCATTCCCGGAGCAGTGGCAGGCTACAAGCTGCTCCACGATAACTTCGGCAAACTGCCTTGGGCGGAACTGTT
This sequence comes from Rhipicephalus annulatus, assembly GCA_013436015.1. NCBI lineage: Eukaryota > Metazoa > Arthropoda > Arachnida > Ixodida > Ixodidae > Rhipicephalus > Rhipicephalus annulatus. The sequence goes on from WOVY01004036.1 coordinate 17,801, forward strand.
CACCGAAGCCGTCAAAACCGCCGACAAGGGCTTCATCGTCGGGCACCACCTGGCTGAAGCTCTGAAGAGGAACCAGAAGGATCTGAACTATGACGCAAAGGGACGGTTAGTACCGGCAGTGGCGTCAAGAACTAGAGCTTTGTTGAAGGGGAAGATATATTCACATTTCAACAGCTTGGAGTCATGAGCCACATTCATCACAACACGACGCGTTCTACCAATCGAGTTCCAAGTTTCGAAGCAAGAAACTGACCAAGAATCGTTCGGAAGGTGGCAAGCAATATAAAGATCTCGTCAGATGAAAGGTAGACGTACGTGTTAATTAGCTGCCATGAGAGTTTGGTATGCAGTATTATTAGCTTTACATATCTTAAGAATGATTTTATAATGTCGACACTACTTTTATTGAAACCAATTTATTTCTTTGCATACACCTTTAAAGATTGCATAGCGCTAAAAAAAGCCGAGTGGTTAAGACTCTCGCCTTTGGATGGTGCGTACGCTTACTAGAACCCACCATTGCATGAAATTTTTTTTCGCCAATACTTTCGCTTTCTTGACATCTATCTATATTTCCATCAGCTTCTTTCTCTTTTTATTTTGTCGCCGCCCTCCTCCCCCTCAAATATCTCCTCCCCTTTGTGCTTCACTCTTGCTATAGGCCTGACAAATCTGCGCACGTGTTTTGCGAGTGAAGGAGTAGATGAAGGAAAGGATTGGGAGAGTGCGTGCTGGTTCACGAATAAATGTTCCTACCAATGATCCGGAGGCTAGCATCGTAACCCCTATAGGCTATCCAGGCATCCCGCCAGAACGTGACGTAGCCTTGTATACAAAGTGCCGGAAAACGCAAGTGACAGTGAGGAAGTGCGAGAGGAGCAGTGGAACTCGGGCCACTACAAAAACAATCTCACGAAAAAATACGAAATCATTCGGGTAGATCGCTACCCCGAATATCATGTTTAGCGGATATTTTATTTTGCAAAGAAGGAATACAGAGAGACATTTCTTACATCATTAGTGACCTTAAAACACCACGACCTACATGTACATCTAAGAAACCCTGACCCTTGGTTAGTACCACGTTTTGGTACCGAATGTAAACTGCTATCCCTCAAACACGACTTGCCGAGAATTCTAAATACTCATGTTCATGCTACTATATTATCTCGCAAGTAAATTGAAGGCGTATTTCGCCAACACGTAAGCATGCACATGGCGTATTCATGTCTACTTATGTACACCAAATGATCATTTTTTGTCTGAGGGCTTTGCTATTGCGCAAATATGCGTATCGTTGAATGTCCAATATCCTCTAGTAAACCAAGCATTTGAGTGTCAAATTCGTGTTGTATCAAAATGCTTGTTTCTCGCGTCGACATGTTTGGCGCCTCCTGGACGAAGTCAAGCTGCCGAAGGCAGCTTTTAGCCCCGAAGAACTTTTCTATAGTCTGTACAAGAATAAATAAATAAAGTTGAAGTTGAAGTCAAGCATAGTCTGGAAAGACGAACAAGAAAAAGAAAAAAAAGGAAACGAAGGAGAGAGAAAAAGTGACAAAAACAAAAGGAACGAGAAACAGAAAAGTATACATAGACATAAATATAGAAGTAGTAGAAAAAAATATAGATGAGTGAAATGGGAAGAGACTACGAAAGAAAAAGAAAGAATTAGAGGAGCTCGTATACTGATGTTGTTCGAGGTATAGCGCATCCAAGACGGGACAGAGAAGAAGACACAGAACACATACACGGCGCTATGAATAACATGAATAACCAACAAGCCCGCCGTGCAACCTTAATCGTATACTGAGTTGCCAAGGCTGGCCCAAAGCAAAAATGCTGAGAACCACCCTTGATTGGGCTTTTACTCTTTCATCCCTGCTTCCCATTTCTTGCTATTCTGTGCTATACATTCCTAAGCTTGTTTGTTTTCAACCCCTAGCTATTCCATACTACACAACGTGATTCTGTGCTCGGCGAGCGTGCCTAGACAGCCGAGTTGTTACGATGCTGGCCTTCGTATAATGAGACGAGTTTCGAATCTCGTCTCGCCAAAAAAAAAAATCTCTCTTTCTCTAATTTCCTTCTCTCTGTGCCCCATATCTCGCCCATCGTAGTTATTGCATGCCACGACGAACAAATCGGCGCACGTTTTTTGCGAGTGAAGTAGAAGAGCGAGGGGACGAAGACAATCGAGGAAGAGACAGAGGGAGCGCGCCGGGTCGATTTATGAAGATAGTTTTCTGAGCATCGAGAGTCCGCTGCGGTGGATCAGTGGCTACGGTTCGGTGCTCGGCTGCAAACCCGAAGGTCGTGGGTTCAATACCTGCGGTCACATTTCGATGGAGGTGAGATGGTAGAGGCCCGTGGACTGTGGGATGTTAGTGCACATTATAGAACACAAGATGGTCGGGATTGCCGCAGCCCTCCATTACGGCGTCTCCCATAACCATATCGTGGTTTCGAGACGTAAAACCCCAGATATTAGTATAATTATTATTATTATTATTATTATTATTATTATTATTATTATTATTATTATTATTATTATTATTATTATTATTATTATACATTCGACACACTGCAAACATTGAGCACAACAGCTCTGCTGTAGAATCAAGAGAAAAAATTTAGGCCGCCCAGCTCCTTCTGACTTGACGCCATTACTGCTAAACTGAGTTCAGTTTATTACTACTTCTTTTGGTTTTTGCAATAGGCAGTGCCAGCTCGTGCATCTGTAGATCATCACACGCAAAAACGTTGTAGCTACTTCTATGAAAACGCGTCATACTTCAACGCTACCACCGATTCCTATACGGTAACCCTTTCTTCTTCTTCAATCGTAGGACCGCGTTCGTGAATCCCGCGACTGGCGAACTCGTAGCCGCGGGGAACGAGCTTCAACTGCCGCACATCGCAGAGGTTCTGCGACGAATCGCGAGTGACCCCACTGCGCTGTACACTGGAGCACTTGGACAAGAGGTGGAGGCCGATTTCAAGAGAGGTCCGAGAGCAACGCTATAGCCTGTTCTGAATTACCCAGCTACTCGTATAAGGGACAGTGTAAGGAAGTCTAATGATGCCTATGGCTGATGGCACCTGTGGCTTCTATGTGACTTACGGCACCTGTGTGACTCACGATCATGGCCTCCGCGCTTGACACCGGCAACGCGATGTTGCGCGCTGCCGGAGCTGATCGCGGAGGTCACGCTCGCAATGCTCAAATCAGCTGTAGACAAGTATCTTGTATTTACGGCGCGGTCATTGGGTTTATGGCATCATTTCTTGAGGGCAAGAGCGAGGAATTTTCGGCTGACGTTGAGAACTGCGAATTCCAGCTCGCTGGCTGGTGCTCCAAGGTCTGGCACGCGCGTTCGCAGGAGCTTCGACACCAATCGGCAGTGTTTTATGGCCATGCTGAAAGTGTTGCAAGGCCCTTTTCAGGGGATGTTATGGTCGCGTTCGTGAACTCGAAAGCGGCTGCTTCAAGTCCTGACCGCACGTACGCGTTGCAGCGCGTCAGCGCATAGCTTTGTGACGTGGCGTCGCCCCCTCCCTCTATGAAGAGAGGAGGCGTGTAGCTTTGCGTAGTCACGTGCCCCCTCTCTCTTTCTCAATAGAGAGGGCGCGGCGACGCGTCATATGTCCACGCACATGGCGTAGAGCCCTCACCCTCTCGTAGCCGCGCGCCCAGGGCGCGGCACCGCGTCAAAAAGACTCGCGCCGATGCGCTGCAGCCGATACACGGGGTCAGGCCTTACTCTAGGTGCCACGCACTTTCGTATACTCGGCACTTTAGAGTTCGAAGCATGCGGTCCACCTGTGTTGATGCTTTCTTTATGGAAACTGGCTTTACGGAAACCAAGGAAACTGGCTGTTGAATGATCTGTCCTAGCCGAAGCTCAGCGTCACTTGCGTAGCCATGGCGTGACACACCGTGTCCCCGCCCCCTGCCAGAACTTATTTTTTTGTCTTGGCATACAGAGCGAAAAATCGCTATTTCAAAAGGGTACCCCCCCTCCCCTTCGTGAAAAAGATTTCTGCCTACGCCCTTGCTCAGTGCCATTGACGCTAGAAACCTGCTGCGTTTTGCTTTCACTCGAGAGGGAGCATCGTAATCGACGGTTTTGCTTTGTTTTGTTTTCAGTCATTTTATTCCCCTATAATTTTGCAGAAGGTGGCTACGTAACATTGTCGGAGCTCCAGAAGTACACGGCGCGCTTCGTGGAAGTGCTAAGAGCCGAGATAGGCGATAATAAGGTCCTCTACACAGCTGCGTTCCCAGGCAGCGGAGCCATCTTGGGGGCCATACTGAAGAGATTTAAAATCTCGTGAGCATATACTCCCGCATCTTGCGCTTTCTTTTGTGTACACCGTCATTGAGCAGAATACACCCCTCCAAACATTTATAAAAGGATATAATATGTTCTTTCTAGGCAGTTTATAGCTCTTCTTGCCGTTTTCCTTTTGTTATAGTAATGCCACATGCCTGAGTACTTTATCTGATTATAGTGTGAAATTGACCGTTTCAAGATTGCAAGCGTTGTGCCCCACAAACACTTCTGGTCACTTCATTTACCAGCTCGTAATGTCAAAGCTGAAAGGATGTTCTCACAACTTTTCAAGACTGAGGAAAGTCTCTTATTAGTTTTTCACATAAAAAGAAGGTGCACAATGTTCAAGGCAATGTGGCTCAAAAGAACATTCTATGTAGCTCTAAAGAAGATTTATTTAAATATATTTTGCTAAATAATGGAAGGAAAGTGTACAAAATCATCGGGCTCTTTTCTAACGCTCTTCTTGTCCACCGATGCTATTGAGACACATCTGTTGACGAAACCGGATGTCATCAAGGGACTGTGTTTGTAAAACAGTGAAATGGTCTATATGTGAACAGCAGTAAACATATGAGGCTCTAGAACAGAAAAACGAGGGACGAAGCGTGGTATGGGGGGGGGGGGGGGTGTCGTCGTGGTTTTTCGCTGGAATGAATGCCAGGGTTTATTCTTTTTTACAGAAGGAAAAAAAACGCCATGATTGGCTGTGCGCCGGAGTACCAAGGCCGATGTCACAGCTTCGGCAGCGATTTTTTTTTCGGGAGGGGGGGGGGGGGGGTCGCGCTAATTTGCGCTGCCCAAAAAAACGACTATGGCGGTGCCCAGGAAGCCGTTCTTCAAAAGGCCTATACAGACCCGCTGCTCGATCTCTCTCAGGCATATTGTCCCTAAAACCCTTCTAAAAAATACATCTAAAAAAAGTTTGGATTTTACTTTGGTGCCGAAACGCGGAATCGAACCAGTGATGTTTAGATCAGATTTTGCAATATATTCATGCCTGATAATCCACTATTGATGTAGCTATCCCCTCTGTAACGCTTCTTGTAAGCCCTTAGGGGAAAAATAAACAAGATAAATAAATGAAGAAATGTAAAATGGAGGACTTGTAGTCCTGCTTTGTTATCTTGCGTTAAAAAAATGTAACACTTGGCTTTTTTATGGATGCAAGTCACTGCAAGCCACTCATTATTCATCGTTATCGTGCTTTGATGACTTCCCCTCTGGAGTTGGGCTCCGAGCGTGGGATCTGAGTCCTATCGTTCTGGCATCATGGCACTTATGTAATGTATCGTCAAATAAGAATAATGATAAATATTTAATGTAGCTATAGTGCGCACGTCTGTGCACTCACTCTCACTGTGCTATCACCACAATGGTGATGGTTTATAGAGACGGTGAAAAATAAAACAAAGATGTGAGAATGGTGAATTGACAATTTGTTATGAATCTTTTAACTTTGTGTTGGGGAAGCATATAATAATAGCTGGAGTTTTACGTGCAAAAAAAAAACACGATTGATTTCGAGGCGCGCCGCAGTTGGCGACCAGTTTTAGATCATCTCGAGTGTTCTTGAGAACGGTGACGGCATAATTTTTCTTATTCACTGCAGGTTATCGATACTGCAAGGCAAAGGAAAGACTCCTCCTGTAGTGATGAAGAATACGTACCTCCATAAGTAAGTTTTGGTTTACTTATACCTTGTTTAACCGATAATAGCATTTTTCATGGGGCAGTGAGCGGCCGTCATTCGCCCAAGTGTTTTAAGCGCGGTAAAGTTTCTTCTCCAAGCGTGGGAAACAATATTTTCGTGGTTTTTGTATTCTTAATATACGCTGACAGTACAAAGATACAACGAAGTGCCTGCATGGATGGATGCGCGCGTACATGCGTTCTTGCGTGTGTCTCTGTAATATATAATATAGCGTAGTTAAGCATCCTAACTGTGTACTGCGTCGTATGCCCTCGAGCCCTTTTTTTTCTGTTAGACAGCCGCTCGATCTGGGAGTACGCACTATGCATCGACTTACGTTACGTGCTATAGCACCTCGGCCGATCGCAGAGGGAAATAAACGCCTTCAACTTGTAATGTTAAACGTGTACACCATAACCACAACACGATGATGAGGGACACCGCATATAAGGTGGAAGACTCCAGAAATATCGACCACCTCGGACTCCTTACCGTGCACCTAAATCGAAGCACACTTGCTGCGGCCTCTCGCATTTCGACCGCTGTCATAACCGCTACACCAGGCAGTGCAGTAACATGTGTGTGTGTGTGTGTGTGTGTGTGTGTGTGTGTGTGTGTGTGTGTGTGTGTGTGTGTGTGTGGTGTAGCGTAGTGTAGTGTAGTGTGGTGTGGTGTGGTGTGTTGTGGTACAGTGTGGTGTGTGTGGTGTAGTGTGGCGTAGTGTAGTGTGGTGTAGTGTGGTGTAGTGTAGTGTAGTGGGTGGGCGGGTGGTGTCGCGCCTCATTCCGCACATCAAATCGTGCTATATACTTGCACAGATGAAGAATGGCAAGCAACGCACTGCCGTGATGCTGTGTGAGGTGTATCCATTGGTCAGGCAGTGCCTCGTCACTTTGTTTCCACTCAGAAGTGTGGCAGTTTGGGCTAGTTGGTATAACATGATGATACCGTTGTTCTGTTCTCGCGCTATAACTATCGTCGTTTTGTTCCCATGGCATTATGCGGGTCAAGTGAAGCTGTGTACGTGGCGTTACCGGCGATGGGGCCGCGTTCCAGAGGGAAATGCACATTCGCTCATCCTTTTCCTTACAAACGCGTGTTTGACGATTTTAGTGTTCATAAATAATTAGGAGCCATCGACAAAGTCCTCGCCAATGTTGTATGCGTTGTTTTAAGACGTATCTTGAGATTTGGTGCACTGGTTCAATTTATACAACTCGCATGCCAAGAAAGAAAAAAAAAAAGACTGACGACAGCCTTTTAAGCATTCTCATATTGCTTCCCTCCCTAACAGGCTGGTGGAAACCATCAAGTTTGCCTTGGCCTTCCGAGAAAATCTCGGAGACATTTCTGCAGCCAGAGATGTAAGCCATATATTTAAAGAGGAATTGACATGAATTTGGGGAAATTACCGAGGTGCTAAGTATGCGATTTGAAAACACGAAGCATCGACGCTTGCCAACGTGGGTCGAGCGAAGGCGACAGTCTGTTTTTCAGCTTGCAGAGCTGGTATCTTCGTAAGGGATGGGCTTCAGTAAAGCCTAGACAGCATGTCCACGGGTGTTCTTTATTATTACGACAGCCTTTGCGGTTTTAATGAGTAGGAGAAACGCGGCAACGGCCGGTATCGTGAACGCCAATCTCACCAAAAGTCACGTGATGACATAATCTGATGCCTTCAGATAACATCATCGCTTAATCCAAAGGGATTGCACAAAACTGGATGAGGCATATATAGAGTGCGTGGGAGTATATGCCCAAGTAATTAGATGACTGTCTCGTGGCAGCGCAAGCTTTGCCTGAAGGGGTTGAGCTCGCCTCACTTAAGCGTCTTGAGGCCTTTGTGCGATCGGCTGGTTCTCGCAACGCTCTTTGGACGAGCTATACCTCGATTTACCGCCGCGGCATATACATTCCGAGCTCTATGGCGCGAGTTTGATTCCTGGTCATGTCTTGCCTCATTTTGATTTTATTGGCAATGTGCCAAAACACCCGTGAACTTGCACTTAGATGCGCCTTAAAGAAAGCCAAGTGCTCAAACTTAATTCGTAGTTACCCGATGTACAGTGTTGCTCCAAATCATGCAGTAAAATCGAAAGTTAATTGAGTTGAACACAGTCCATTTAAACGTGTGAAGCAGCGCATTGTGACCAGACACAAAACTATAAGTAACGATTCAGCCGGTTTTGCTTGTTGTCTTGGTTCGCTGCTCAGCATGTTATAAGTAACTCCAGCTAAGATGTTTTTTTCCTGGCTCGTAGAAGTCCTCATCTGCGTTTTCAGGGTACCCCACAATAATTTTTCCTTTGTTTACATCCTACTGCAGGGGCAGAACAAACTCCTCTCTAAGATACAGATACAGTTCGACAAACATTTCTCAGCTCAGCACCCCCTGGCGACTTACGAAGATTATGGTGGTGTCGCTGCCCAGGATGAAGACTTTGGCGGAGCCCACCTCTGCATCCGGGACCGCCAGGGCAATGCCATATCCGTAACTGCGGGCTTAAACCACGAGTGAGCAGCATTTATTGCGTTAAGTAGCACGTTGCAGGAACACCATGGGGACAAAATTTCCGGAGCCCTCAGCCATGCGGTCTCCCACGTAATAATACGGCGGCTTTAGGGCGTTTAACTCCAACAAATATTATTGAGGCGACAGCCTTAGCTGCGGCTCCTCAAACGAGAGGTTTGTCTGTCGGCGGAAACCGTCCCGTGGCGTCGGGGACGAGTGATGCGAAAACGATGACATTAAATGCAATGACATCACCATATGATGTCATCGTGACGTAAAATACCAAAATTTTGTGACGTCATCGTGGCGTCACAATTTCTGACGTGACGTCATGTGAAGTGGCACCACACAGTATCATTGTAGCGCCCTCCTTTGGGCGGCGAAGAAAACCGAAGAGGGCGCGGTCTCAAGAGAATAAAAAGAAAGGCTGCGCTTGGCAATGGCAAGTGGAGCCACGGCTCATGTTCCTTGCTTCCTTGTAGGCCTACAGAGATGAAAAAGAAGATGACTCTTTGTATTCTAGTTGTCTGTGAAAGCACAAGGCAAAAGTACAGGAGAAAACGGGGGGTGGAAGCTTAAAGGGAGGAAAAAATGTTGCACGTGGAAGGCAGTCCTGTCAACTTCAACGCTGCAACTTTAGAAATTAACGAATACTCAGTAATCCAAGAAATTTTCATCTCTGCATCTTTCAGTGTTTCTGGTGCTGACTTTCACTTTTTTAGCTGTTGCTTTATAGAAAAGCGGGATGAGTTTGTTGATAGAAGTTCCGTGAAGCGGGGTGTGCTTGGTGCCAGCTCTTCAATGTGCCGTGATTAGGTTCTCCTGTCAGTCATCTCGTGTTTGTGAGCCCAAATGCTTTACGCACTGAAGCATATTGTTAGGTTATTGCGGCTGACTGAAACAGGGCATACTGGGTCATACCCAAAAAGCGGTGCCTCGTATTGAGAGAAAAGAAGTGGACGTCGTCGGTGATCTGCGTTCTGGCTGCGGACTGACTACTGTTATTTCCCACGTAACATTTTGGTGGAAGTGCTGGGTGCTCTTTTGACAACTTAGCTACGCAGTAGACGCCTCCTTAAGTCTGCTACCATGGCTCCGGGTGAGGATACGACTTCGCCACCTACCTCGGCAACGACAGCAACCCGATACGTCGCCCTAACGCAACCCCGTGATCCGGTACCTTTACCGGAGAGGACAACGCGAATGTGGACAAGTGGCTTAGTATGTACGAGCGCGTCAGCAAACAATATGGCTAGGACCCAACCGTTATGCTTGCGAATGTCATTTTCTATCTTGACAAGACCCCTAGAATCTGGTTTGAGACCCACGAGCCCGAAATCACGAGCTGGGAAATGTTTAAACAACAGCTCCGCGACCTCTTCGGCAACCCGTTTGGTCAACAGCTTGATGCCCGAAAGCAACTGGCCGTACGTACACATACGTCCACCGAGCCCTACTTGACTTATATTCAAGACGTCTTAGAGTTGTGTCAAAGGGCCGATCCCAACATGACTGAGGCCGACAAGATATCGCACGATTTAAAAGGAATCGCCGACGATGCGTTCAGCCTGCTTGTATTTACGAACGTAACAACCATTGACGCCGAGATCAAAGAGTGCCGCCGTCTCGAGCAGGCGAAGAGTCGACACATTTTGCACCAGTTCCAGCGCCTACCCAACACCGCTGCAACGTCGTCTTGCGAAGCCACTCCTTGTCAGCCGTCTACAACCGAAGACGTGACGCGCATCGTCCGACGTGACCTCGAGGCCGCCTACCCGGCAGCCAACAAACCAAAGTTACCCGACGCCTCAACGCCAGCTGTCTCCTTGATCCAGGCTGTTGTCCGCCAGGAATTCGCTAACCTGGGTATCCTGTTCACTGCACCCACCCTGGATAATACTGATCCTTCGATAGCTTCTGTGGACATGAGACGTCGCCGTCCGTACTCTCTTCGAACCAGAAACCCGTCTGAATGGCGAACGGCTGATGGTAAGCCAATCTGCTTCCGCTGTGGTCGCGCAGGACACATCGCTCGTTACTGCCGCAGCCAATGGCCATCTATGTCTTCTGGCTCGTACCCCGCTTACAGTAGCTCATTCCGTCCACCAAACCACCGTTATCCGACCCGCTTTGAGTCTACAGCATTTACTGCCCCTGAGGAATACGGCCACCCTGTCCCGTCGTCGCCACCGCCTCAAAGCCACCCTTCTCGTTCAAATACGCGTCGCCGCTCTCCCTCGCCGTTGTTTAACCGCAGCATGTCCCCGGAAAACTAGGCTGTGCAGCTTCTGGAGGTGAAGCTGCCCTGTCGACCTTACCCGAAAATTCTCTGTTGCCCTTACGTATGAACCGGAACACCCTTGAAGTATATGTTTATGCCACACCTGTTGAAGCTTCGATTGATACGGGCGCTCACGTTTCTATTATGAGTTCGCATTTTCGTCGTCGCATTAAGAAGGTCCTCATGTCCCCTTGACCAGTGTCGTCCAAGTTGCAGATGCATGGCGCACCAGTCCCTGTCATTGGTATGTGCACAGCTAAACTTACCGTAGCCGGTCATCAAGTGGTCGTCTTTTTTACCGTGCTTGCAACATGTCCCCACGACCTCATACTAGGCCTCAATTTTCTTGCCGCTAATTCTGCTCTAATTGATTGCTCCGCTGGCGAGCTCCGCCTTGAGCTGCCACAAATCAGTGACGCCCCGTACCAACCTACATGCCGATTACAATGCAGTGACTTTGTTCACCTGCCCTCCAAAACTGTGACGTGCATCAATTTTCTGTGCTCACCAGCTGTGCCCGACGGTGATTATTACGCTACGCCTCTCACCAACGTACTCCTTGCGCACAATGTTGCAGTGCCCTACACGGTGCTCAGCACCACAGATAACAGAACTTGTCTACCACTTGGAAATTTTGGCTACATGAATCAGGTGCTTCCACAAGGAATTTCTGTGGCCCACCTGTGTCCATTGCTCGATTCACAAACTGAAGGGCTTGCCTTAGACACCCCTGTTTCAACGCAGCGCACACCACTCGCAGCACATTCTGGCAGCGATCAAATTGTAGACATGATCGCCACTGATCTTCCGCCTCCGTAAGTTGAAGCCCTACATCATCTTTTCGAGGCCTACCAGGATATTTTTTTATTTTGGCGGCCGACCTCTAGGGCAGACGTCCTTTATTCAGCATCACATACACACAGGTGATGCCAACCCTGTTCACCGCCGTCCCTACAGAGTGTCTGCTTTTGAGCGGAGCATCATTCAGAAGGAGGTGAACAAGGTGCTAACGAAGGACATTATTGAACCATCCTCCAGTTCCTGGGCCTCCCCGGTGGTATTAGTTAAAAAGAAGGTGGATCGTGGCGATTTTTGTCGACTATCACCACCTTAACAACATCACCAAGAAAGACGCATAACCTCTGCCACGAATTGACGACGCCCTTGTTTGCCTCCATTGTGCCGCCTACTTTTTTCCATCGATCTTCGTTAGGGTTATTGGCAGATTGCCGTGGACCGCATGGACCGAGAGAAGACGGCTTTTGTAACACCTGATCGCCTCTACCAATTCAAGGTCATGCCTTTCGGTTTATGTAACGTCCCCGCCACCTTTGAACGAATGATGGACTCCCTGCTACATGGATTCAAGTGGTCTACGTGTCTTTGTTATCTGGATTACGTGATTGTGTTTGCTCCTACTTTTGAAGCACACCTTGAGAGACTGTCCGAAATTCTTGAGGTATTCCCTCTCGCCGGCCCTCAGCTGAATTCATCTATGTGCCGGTTTGGTCGCCGCCTCACTACAATGCTTGGGCATATTGTTGACGCTTACGGCGTACAGCCTGACCCAGAAAAAGTTCGAGCTGTGAAGGACTTTGCTGTGCCAAAAACCGCCAAAGACGTCCGCAGCTTTGTGGGGCTCTGCTCCTACTTTCGGCGGTTCATCAAGAACTTCGCGGAAATTGCTCGGCCCCTAACAGATTTATTCAAACCAGAGGAGACGTTTACGTGGGGTCCCTCGCAAGCAGCATCATTCTCCGAACTCACCACTTTGCTCACTTCCTCTCCTGTTCTGGCTCACTTCGATCCTACGGCACCAACCGAAATTCGCACCGATGCCAGTGGTTACGGAATAGGCGCTGTGTTGGCTCAGCGACAACGTGGGCAGCATCGTGTGATAGCTTATGCCAGCATGCTCCTGTCTCTCTCGGAGCGTAATTATTCCATCACAGAGCGCGAATGCCCAGCGCTGTTGTGAGCAGTCGCGAAATTTCGCCCTTACTTATACGGCCGACCATTTATAGTTCTCACCGACCACCACGCTCTTTGCAGGCTCGCCTCTCTCAAAGACCCCACAAGTCGTCTCGCCCGCTGGGCACTCCGCCTCCAAGAGTATTCTTACACCGTAGCGTATAAATCAGGAAAACTGCACAAAGATATGGATTGTCTGTCATGCTACGCTGTAGCCGACTGCGACCCTACGAGCACTAATTCTGTGGGCTGCGTCCTTTCCATCTCCCAGCTGCTTCATCTCGGGGACGAGCAGCGTCGCGATCCGGATATCAGCCGCCTAATATAACAGTTCGAATTTTCACCGCAAGACGCTTCTGTTCGCATGTTTACCTTAAAGGACCAGACCTTACATCGGCGCTATTTATCGCCCAATGGTAACTACCTACTTCTGGTCGTACCAAAGCACCTGCGTTACACAGTCCTGCACGAGCGCCATGACGCGCCATCCGCGGGTCACCTTGGAGTCTCTCGCACATATGACCATGTCCGCCGCCGCTTCTACTGGCCTTACCTTTCACGCTCTGTACGTCGCTATGTCAACGCTTGTGAAATTTGCCAGCGCCGCAAGAAGCCGTCGGGACTCCCTTCCGGGTATCTTCAGCCCATCGACAACCCATCGGAGACATTCTTCCGTGTTGGTTTGGACCTTCTCGGTCCCTTCCCAACATCCGTTTCCAGAAACAAGTGGGTCGTGGTTGCTACAGTTTATGCGACCCGCTATGCAGTTACGTGAGCCATGCCAACGAGCTGCGCTACAGACGTCACTGATTTTTTACTACGCGATCTCATTTTAGTGCATGAAGCCCCTCGTCAACTGCTGACAGACCGAGGCCGTACGTTCCTTTCGAAAGTCGTTGACGATATCCTGCGCTCCTGCTCTACCCAACATAAACTCACGACATCGTACCACCCCAAGACAAACGGGCTTACAGAACGTTTAAACCGCACCCTGACAGACATGCTATCGAACTACGTCTCGGCCGACCATCGTGATTGGGACCTTGCACTAACCTACGTGACGTTCGCATACAATTCCTCCCGGCATGACACTGCTGGGTACCCGCCATTTTACCTTCTGTTTGGACGCGAACCAACATTGCCGTTAGATACCTTTCTGCCAACCGCTGCGCAGTCTACTTCTGAATATGCACGCGACGCTATTGCCCGAGCTGACCACGCTCGTCAGCTTGCCCGCAGCAGATTAATGGCGTCCCAAGACTCACAGAAGCACTATTACGACTAGCGGCATCGCGACGAACCCTTTCCAACAGGTTCCCTCGTTCTTCTTTGGTCCCCTACGCGACATGCTGGCCTTTCAGAGAAGCTTCTGTCTCGTTTCACGGGCCCATACCACGTGCTTAGACGAGTGACCGACACTACATACGAAATTGTCCCTGATACTCCATCAACCTCTTCTTCTCTGCTGTCCTGGGACATCGTCCACGTATCAACGCTCAAGCGTTACCACACTTCCCTTGCTGTGGCCCCGTAAGCTCGCCGGGTCGGCGCTTTTGCCGCTGGGGGTTGTGTTACGTTATTGCGGCTGACTGAAACAGGGCATAGTGGGACATACCCAAAAAGAGGTGCCTCAAACTGAGAGAAAAGAAGTGGAGGTCCTCGGTGACCTGCGTTCTGGCTGCGGACTGACTACTGCTATTTTCCACGTAACAATATCATTTCGAGCATCGGCTAGTCCGATTACAATGATGCATTCGTATATCGCGTCTAACTTTTTGTTTTTCTTTAATGTTCATCTTATTTTGGGTAAGGCATTGTAGTGACAATATTATTTTAGTGGCTAATACAAGTCTTACAATTTAATGCACTTATCGTATGCGGTAAATTTTTTACAGGCAAAAAAAATTACTGCAGCCGATATCAAATGACACCGATATCAAACGTTGACTCCGTATCTGCATGTTACACTGCAAATATCGTCGAAAGACAATAGTCTTGCGTCTGGAAAGAGAGCAAAACGTTTATTTGATGTTCTGTGCAAGAAAATTGGTGAATGGTACTCTGGAGGCACTGCATTGGAGTGCCCCGACGTGTGCAGCGAAGGCGAACGAGCGCGTCGAGCCGCGTCACAAATGAGACATGAGCGCAATCTGGCAGTTACCTTGGAAAACGAAGCGTGTGGCGTGCGCGCCTGTCTCGGAGGCGATAAGGTGTAGAACGCAAGGCGACGGGTAGGTGCCACCACCGTGTCGTCTTAGCAAAGTGTTAGAAACACTTGCCTTTTCGTGCAAGCATTGCATTGTCAGCGCAGCGTGATAAATGCTACGGTCCTCAAAAATACGTATATATGCCTTTTCTTGTAAAACGACACACATACAGAACACGGATGTGTTGTTATGGTGCCTCACATATGCGAAATCTTTGCTTTATAAATGACAATCGCACAAGTAAGAACGCTGAACCTTGAGCAATATTGGTGGGCGCTGCGGATGGGGCTGGCCGTTCGAAATACTGTTTAATGCCGTTTAAAATGTAGTTACGGCAGACAATTAGACAAATGTACAGACAGACAGAAAAACTGACCAAAATTGTTGCGTCGAAGGTGCCCAAGAAAGACTATCGTCTTTAACAACCGAAAACCTGCGGCCTTCAAAATACGTTCTTCTCCAGTGAAACAGCCACGCAATACCAGCCATAGAGGGTAAATTGGTTGGCGCACCTATTCAAGTTTTCACGACTAGGCTCCCGTATTTGCCACTCGTCGCAAGGTGGTCTCACTATCATCATATTTGAAAATATTAGCACTGAACGATTCAATTTATTATAATATTATGGACCCACTATAAAGCGACGACACCAAGCTGACGTAATTAACGTTTAACAGTTGATATTTTTATTACTTTTGTTCTTAGTTCATTTTAGCGCATACCCATGGCACGTTGTTCTTTTTTTCTGTCACGCAAGATTAATTTGGGTGAGTTGGTTCATTTGTTAATGGGAAAGAAAAACGCACATGGAGGCAGGCATGAAGAATATATAAGCACATTAGGTTGGACGAGCGCTCACATCCAACTGAATCTTTATTGCAACAAGCGCGCGTTTTTGACGCCGGTGTTGACAACTGCTGTGCGACTTATAGGACACGAGCAAGAACGGAAAACTGAGAGCAGCCATCGTGAAACGCTGTTTCTGTTTGTCTTTCTCGATCCACAGGTTTGGCTGCAAATACTGGACCAGCTCGGGAATCTTGTTGAACAGCTACATGAACGCTATCTCGAATCCAAGTGGAGCATATTCGAAGCCTCCTTCGAGTACAAACCTGATGCTGGCAGGCAAGCAGCCCCTCACCGCCATGATACCGTCCGTGATCACCAACACCACCGGCGGCAGACACATGCTGCACGCCGTCTTCGGCAGCAGCGGAGGAATGGCCGGTATTTCAGCGATGGCTCAGGTCAGTAGACTGTCTTTGAGATGCGATAGTCTTCTTAAGCGCCTGTCCTGGAATGTTTTATAAATAAAACAGCGCATATTGTATTCTTTATAAGCGCTGGTCTTTGAATATTTTGGGAATAAATCAGCGCATGCATTCGAACGGGGCCGAGAGAAGTAACACTGGACAGCCCTTTCTGTGTCCTGAAAACATGCGCCGTCTGATCACTGCTTCACAACAAGCCTGAGTTCGCACCATTCTAATCATAGGCGTGCGCACAGGGGAGTCGAGGTACCCCCAATAGCCACCTAAGATGCGGAGGGCGGGGGGGAGGGTAATTGTCTTTTTATACATTGTCTTAACAGGGAAGCGGGTGTTGCGACAAACATTCTAATCGTATGATTCAGACGAGTAAAACCTCGCAAATCAAGCCGTTCGCTTTTCTTCAGCTCTTCGCCTGCGCCGCCGAGTTCCCTCTGCACAGCTGTGTGGCGGCCAACGTTGCCGTACGGCCGTACCTCGGCGAGCATGGTTACGTGGTCCAAGTTGGCCCAAACACGTCCTCTTTCGACCCGGTACGCTTGCCAATCTCGCAGAGTTCCAATCTTTGCACTTGCGTAGTCTTCGCGTCCTTCGCCTTTGTCCATTTCGCCACGAGTCAGGCTATACTAGCCGCCGTGTTTCAACCCACTTCCTCCAAGAATAAGGCTATGCTAAAGTGACGCGCTGATGGTGAGGATGATAAAAGGGCGTGCAAACGTAGCAGACGTATACCATATCATTGCGACTCCTACGCCTACCCATAGAAACGCGTGACCCCTTCCACTGACGTAATGCATCCCCCTCAAAACATTTTCAAATTTAAATGTTTGTATGTAGAGAGCTCTTCCATGTTTGTGTCCGCCGTGGTGGTAGAGAGGTTAGGGTGCTCGGCTGCTGATCCAAAGGTCACGGTTTCGACCCCGGCCCTGGTTGGCGCACTTGGATGGAGGCGAAACGGTAGAGGCCCGTGCACTGTGCAATGTCAGTGCACGCACGTTAACAAACACCAGATGTGAAAATATCCGGAGCTCTCCAATACGACGTGTCCCACAATCATATCCGGGTTTTGAAACGTTAAACCCCAACTATTATTATTATTATTATTATTATTATTATTATTGCATCAAGCGTGAAATCAAGTATACTACATTTCTACTTCGTAAGATTGCTCTGCTAGAGCCGCGAAAACATATATGCAGAACAAGAAATACAGATATATGGCACGTTCAAACATACAGAACAACTTACGGCACGCAAACCCTGAAAAACCAGCTTCCGTGACTGCTCAATAGCTTCGCAGCTAAAAACGCACCCCTTGAAACATTGACAAATAAAGAGTTGTTATCATATTTTCTTTAATAATTCCTGTTATCTGTTTGCTCGCGATTTCTGTGCCTTAAAAGTGTACTTCCTTGTATTGTGTCTTTCGTTTTTCTTTTTCTTTTATATTATGCATATTTGGTTGTGTTTTTTTTTAATCCTTGCTGTTCGCCAATTTAGGGGTCAGCAGCTCAGTCAAGCTGTTTTTTTTTTAGTTTTCCTTGGAACGATCCTCAGATTTTGCAGCTTTTGCTGCGGGCCCCTTTCATAATGTACACAATGATGATGAAATAAACGTATTATTATTATTATTATTAATATTATTTATTAATAAACAATAGTAGGTGCCGTCGACATACTGAGGCGCTTGTATAGCGACGTCATGGCGCGTATACAGGCTCTACCCAGCCCAAAGCTCGCCATCGCCCTCTATTATCACGTGACAACTGGAACAGCAGCTGCATACATAGCTCCCACATAGTTCTCCACTTTCCCCCCCCCCCCACAAAAAAAAAAGATCTGGATACGCCACTATTGTCTATCGTTCTGTTTCTTTCTTTCTTGCAAATAAACCAACACTTGTCAAAGTTGCAAGAAAAAATTTTGACGTTTCGAGACCTTTCTCTTGTTCACATCGCTAGCTATCAGTGCCTACGTCACAGTTTTGCGTCGTCACGTGGCAAGGTGTGCTTACATTTGAGCCATCGCCCTTTCAGTCGTGCTGCGAAACCGAAGTTGCGACTTCGAATAAGCAACCGTGGCGGGTTGGAGCAAATGAGGTTTCCAGTCATCATGAGTGGTTTGCTCCTTGCGGAAGGAGGGGGACGACGACATTTTTTTTTTCATGTTAGGAATCCTCAAATATTTAACGCAGAAGCATTACCTATTTGATACGTAAGGCAATATTCGTTAGGCAATACCACAAATCATCATCTTTCAACTTCTACTGCATTGTCAATGCTAAAATGTGCACCAGCGCACGCCTAAAGATAGTCAACAATCACACCGCTATAGTCTTTGGTGGAGCCACCGGAAAACCTGCTTCTCTTAGTCTAGCCTCCTAGAAGGTAAAACAGTCTCAGACTGTGCGGTAGCAGGACTTTTTACTAAGAATGACCTTACACAAGACTTACTGATGCTCCCCTTTACGGTCTTGACAATTAAGAATCATATGGTAAAAAAGCCTTCGTAGAGCGTGACTGTTACACCATGTACTACCCGATGCATGCGCTACCCATGTTGGTTGAAGCTCCATGCTGTATTTCACCGCAGCCATGTATTGCAGCTCCAATAGATGCTAGCGTCAGATTTTCTCTTGGCGCTTTATTAGGAAACTGTGAGCATACCGTGCTCCACTGATCTACACGGCAACGCTGGTTGCCGTTTTGCGCAGGCTAGTTTACTGTACAAGATGGGTCACACGGTGCAAGAGCGGACCGTGTTCACGTCAAGCGCCACAGCGATCGTGACCACGGGTCGAAACTCGTGGATGGCGCCTGTCGACACCGAGCACACAGACGGCAGCACTGCGGGTTTCCATTACGAGCATCCCGTCATCAAGAACGACAGGCTTGATTGATCTCACAAACGAACTCCCGCCTTCGGTGGCCGATTGAGAACTCGGTCGCCGAGAATTGAAGTTGAGAGCATACTTCTAGTCGGACGCCGGCTGCAGTGTTTATCCACGGCGACGAAACGCACTCGCCGACAGTCGCCGAAGAGGGCGCAGTTACGTTTTTAGAGCACTATATCGTATCTGATTCGTTTCTTTAGATTTTGATTTGCCCATAACATCGTTCTATAATCTAAATTATGCGTATATTCAATTGTCTCTCAAACGAATCATTTTCAGTGTGATGTCATTTTTTTTTGCCATAACTGTATACAGTTAAGGCCGAAAGTTATGTGCGAGAAGTAGAGCTGATTGTATCTCGTTGTTTAACAATCGCCACACATATCTATCTTAATTGGAAATCAATGTTCATTCGACCAACAAACGATAACATAAATGCAAATGTCTTCCGGAAACGTTGTGTTCATAGCGCGCCCTCGTTCTTTACTTCAAAGATGTGGAATAGGTAGGTAGTGCCTAACGTTCTCTACTTGACAATAAAAAAAATGATTCTTGGCCTATTTGTAACGCTTCTACCACGGTGTATCAACTCTTCTTGAATTCCAGCATGGAAAGCTTTAAGTGTTCAGTTTTACATAGGTGACCTTAAAAGGCAACGCTCCGCAAGACAATCCACTGGATGATTATAACTGTTAACACGGTTGCATTTTTAGAACCAAGTTAACGTAGCTAGTTCCTATTTAGTTAGAATTATTACAGTCACTAGGTGCTCTATTAAGATGTAAACAAGTGCAACAGAAGCCTGCTGACATCAGCGTGGAAGAGGTATACTTTGTTGGGTACGGAAAATTTTAAAACAATCGTTTTAAGCGCCACATTGCCAGCGCGCATTTGTATCTTGAGAATGTCTTGCGAATGAATCTGATGGCGATTGCCGCCGCTGCACATAAAAGGCAACAGTTTTCTCAAGCCTCTACCACCGATCCATCACCATGTGTTCAGGCGCGCTGTAATGTACTCTGCGTGACCAAAATGAATCCAGAATCTCCGACTATGCGATGCACTTAGTCACCCGGCATCACGAAGCCGAAATTCGTGCGACATTGATGGCGGCGCCACGGCTGTCATGGCGGCGACTGCCATACCCGCCTCTTATGTGATTCTTATGTGATTCTTATGTGATTCTTAAAGGGAACAGAGGAGAAAAGTGAGCCCCGTAACTGTCTGCATCAGAGTGCGACACCTCAACAGTAGCTCACGAGGGATCGGGGTAAGGAGGGATTAAAAGTATAGGATTAAAAGGTATATATAGAGAGAGGAAGGAGAGAGCGAGGCGCAGTGATAACGAGCGACGGAAGTAAACGGGAGATAGGAAAGATGGACACGGTCGCAGGAGTCCGAGGACGGGGCACCACTCGGCGAGAGCTCATGTCGGCGGCAGGAGATAGCGTAGGGCGAGCCCAGTCGGCCAGAGCAGCGCTGTCGTCGGAGATCGCGGGGGCACAACAGGTCGGCCCGAAATCCAGTGAGCCAGGATAGCAGGAAACTGCTATCCCACCTCTGGATAGCAGTTTCTGATCAGCTTGTTGGTTTACAAGGTTGTAATGATGGTACCAAGAACTGGCGGAACATGTAACTAATAATGCGTCACAATGTAAATAATAAAGCGTAATATTCCAGGTGCCTGAACGACAGGGTGCAATTTCGTAAGTATTAGAGCGTAACTGCGTATGTGTGGTGTGAAATGCAAGATCATTAACGGAGGAGGAGGAAGAAACTTTATTCAGAGAAAAAAAATTGAAATGCAGGCAGTTTGGTCGGGCCCTCAGTCCAGGGTTCCGCTGGCACGAGCGGCTCGCTGGACCTGGCCAAGCAAAGCTATTTGGCTCTGCTTGTCCTCGTCCGCAAGCCATGCCTCCCACTGCCTGTGAAACATGTGTGGTTGCTTCGTGATGTGTGGGCTGTCGATGTGTGTGGGCCTCTGGGTGCACTCCCATGTTATGTGGCTGAGTGTTGGTACTTGTGAACACCACGGACAGGTGTCTTTATATCTTGCGGGATATATTCTACTTAGATGGTACAAATTGGGAAAGCTATTGGTTTGTATGCGTCTCCAATCCCTGCTTTGCTGGCTATCCAAGTCCTTATGTGGAAGCCCATATTCCTTTCGTTGCTTCCTTTGTTGGAGGAGGATGTCACGCGAATTGGAAAGAGGCTCAACGTCGTGGCCTGCCGTCGCTCGGTTGGTGATGCCTCGAGCTATACGGTCTGCCACGACGTTCCCCTCTAAACCTTCGTGAGCAGGACACCATATAATGTGATGGTCTCCTGTTATGGGTTTATTTAAAAATTTATACGCTATTTTAGGTAGCGTTCCTCGGAGAAACATTCGGCATGCCGCCTGTGAATCGGAGAGCACAACCACTGATTCTCCCCTGATTTCTGCGTTGGATATGGCTATGGCTATTGCTGCCGCCTCTGCCACTCGTGTGAAACAAGTTTTAACCGACGCCATTGTGGTGTGATTTTGTGCTACAATTGCCACTACATGTGACCCTCTGCTCGCTTTACTTACGTCTGTAAAGACGGCTTCTGAGCTATTCTGAAATGCTTTGCGTAAGGAGTCTGCTCTCGCTTTCCTCCTTCCTGCGTGATACGTCGGATGCATATTTCTGGGAATAGGCGCCACAGTTAAATGTGTGCGTTTTTCCGCATCTATTAGCACCGTTTCCTCGTCACAATATAACGGTCGCAATGTATATCCCATCTTTTCCAGAATTCTTCTCCCATGATAGCTTGAATTGAGCCTTTCCTTTTGAGATAAAAGCACCGCATTCGCATACTCTTCAAAGGTATTGTATATGCCCAATTTCTCTACCCTCTCGGTTTTGGCATTTTCCGGAATCCCCAATGCTGCTTTGAATGCTTTCCTTATTATTGTGTTTATTTGCTTTGTCTCCTGGTTTGTCATTGTCTGGTACGGTAGCGCGTACGTAACTCGGCTGATCACAAATGCATGAACGAGTGCAATGGTTTCTTTCTCCTCTAGTCCCATTTGGCTATTTGCTATCCGCCTGATCATCCGGGCCACATTCGCCGTGGTTCCCCGTAGCCTTTGTAGTGTGTGTGACGTTCCCGAATTTCCTTGTATCCACATGCCAAGCACGCGTATTACATCTGCCTCCCTGATTTGTCTCCCATCCAGCAGTACTGCTACCGGTATTAAGTCCTTTTTCTTTGCGTATCTTGCCCTAATTCTAACCATTTCAGTTTTTTCCGGCGAGCATTGCATTCCTGCAGCTGTCACGAAAGCTTGTATTTTATCTACTGCCTCCTGGAGGGCGTTTTCTTTGTCCGCATAAGAGCCACCCTTTGTCCTTAAGGTGACATCGTCTGCGTAAAGAGCTGCTCCTAGACCTTTTATATTTTCCAGCTCACATGCGAGCTTTCTCAGGCCGATAATAAATAGTATCTGGGATAGCATGGCTCCCTGGGGGGTGCCTCTATTCGGGTAGTCGAAGGTTTCAGATGTAACCGAGCCTAAAGAAATGGTAGCTTTCCTGCTTGTCAGAATTGACCGGACATACTCATATATTCGTTGGCCGCAGTTAATTGATTCGAGGCCTTCCATTATCACCTTGTGTGATATTGTATCGAATGCTTTCTTGATATCTAGTGCTAGTACGAATTCGTCGCTTGAACCTCTGTTTGGGTTCATGACGTCATTTTGCAACAGCAGGAAAACATCCTGGGCCGATACATGTGGTCGGAAACCGAACATATTCACCGGTAGCAGACCCTCTCTCTCTACATAGTCTGTCAATCTAGTCAATATTGTTTTTTCAAAAAGCTTACCCAAGCATGAGGTAAGGGAGATTGGTCGGAGGTTCTTATTATCTCTTGGTTTCCCTGGTTTTGGTATTAACATGATGTTTGAGTCCTTCCATTCTACTGGAAGGTTTCCTCCATCTACCCATACCTTTTCATTAAAAAAATCCGTGATTCGTCGAAGGGCCGCATCACTCAAATTTCTAAGCATAGAGTTTGTTATTTTGTCTCGTCCTGGGGCGGTATTCTTTTTGAAAGACTGGGCCGCCGCATAAACCTCTTCAAATGTTATGGGAGCGTCTAACTCTGGTTGTTCTTTTCCTGCATATTTGCCATGTACCACTTCACATGCGTCTTGTCCGACATATAATTTCTTGACTTCGTAGATAAGTGCGTCATTGTTACCTTTAAATTCATTCTCCAGAATTCTTAAAGCCCTGTTCGTCATTGTTTTTGTTGCCCCTGGATCGATCATACTCCTCAGGATGTACCAGGTCTTTTTGGTTCCTAACGTCCCTCTAAGTGAGTTACTAAATTGCCTCCAGTTACTGTTATTTAGTTGACGTGCGTAGCCATTGGCTTCCTGTGACAACTGAGCTATCCTTATCTTCAATTTGCGATTAAGCTTTTGCTTCCGCCATCGCTTTGTGAGGCTTCTCCGCGCGTCCCACAAATGTAGCAGGTGCTTGTCGACTGCTGGGATTCCCACGCTTGTTTCTATTTCCTTTGTCACTTTCCTGTGTGCCTCCTTTATCTGTGTCACCCAGTTACCTAGATCTATTATTTCTCCTTGGTCTCCTACGTTCTCCCTAAATTTGTTCCAATCAGATATTGTCGCTTTCCCCATTCTTCTTGTCGTGGCGGCATTAATAGTTATTCCGAGAATGTAGTGGTCGCTTCCCAAGTTTTCTCCGAGGTGCGCCCATGAGACGTTTCCTTCAGAATTTGTAAACGTTAAGTCCGGTGACGTGTCTTTTGTTAAGCTTTCCGACCCGTGTCGGTAGGTCTGGTTGTGTAAGTTGGCAGAGATCATACATTAACGGACTACAAAAAGTTCCGACTATCAGGTGCAAAATAGGCTTGCGACACTAAGTAAAGGAGCTAGACACGTGTTCATTTACATTTTACATAATAATGTTCAAGCAGTTGTCGCAGAGGCAACTTGAAATTGTCAGTGCATATATCGCAATCTTCGTATATTGTGCACACCATACATCACTTAATCGAGACGCGATTATTTACCGACTCGATAAATTACAGGAAGTGAAAATATTGGTTGACAATATATGCTGTATAGACGCTATAGACGTCTGGATGTTTAAGCAAGTGCAAACGATGCTCTACACTAGGCTTTTCCGTATCGTCTTTGTGCTCTTCAAAAGCGCGCGTTCCAAGTTGGATGATCGGCTGCAGGTACCACCCATATTTTGGCCATCGCTCTGACTTTAATTACTATATGTGCGACATCGTGCCCTCACTTTGTGCCCCTCACTCTATCTCTCTCACTCTAGGCTTCTTTCCAATGGGTGGCATTGCTTTTTTCACAGGAAATTGGCGAGACTATGCAGTTTTAATGAGTTCTTGACAAGCCTTAGCAACCGGAAGAACAGAATAAACAGCCCGACTGCGGATAAATTTAATTTCGCTTAAGTTCTTGTGCACGCTATACCAATGACTTAAAATCAACTCGCGCACAAGCACACGTACTCGCACTATTCTCTCGGTGCGTCAGATGCGGATAATATAATCTAAGGCTAAATTGAAAAGCGAAGCAATAAAATTTAGGAATCGTTGGCGAAGATTGCAAATGCAAACGCCTTTTGGATCATCCCACTACCAATGGTGGTAACACCACAATGAGCCGTAACAGGCAGAAAAATGAGCATGCGGCGTGAATGTACTACATTGCCATGTTTCCTGTTTTGTTTTTGTTTTTACTTTCTGTCCTATCCCCTGTGTCAAGACAGACGATTCATGGAGGCCCGTTGTCTTGGAAATAAACCAGAAAATGGCGAAGGCTTTCCCGTGATAACAGTGAGAGCAACAAAGTATGGCGTAGCCTCTTTCTTGTGCTTCTTCAGGTTTTTTTTTTTTTGGAAGCCCGTGCACCTAACTTGATGGGCCAGCTTTTTTGTCTATTTAAACAGACAGACTCGCTCATTTTATGCTTCTTTTATGTAGCGTTCAATGCTGCGTTGTTTTTTTACATCATGTTATAATCCGCATTCATTAAAGAGAACCTGCAACACTTTTCGTCCATGGTCAAAACCGAGGATCCCTAGTACCCCTTGAGCCGAAAATTATAGCGCAGCACTCGGCCCGTGCCGCGGCCGACGCCAATGGGCTCCCGTAAGAAAGAGCAGTGTTTGTACAGGGACCGCCGAACCTTCACATACCTTCCAGAAATGATTGTAATCATCCTCCGCACTCAAGTGCTGGTGATTGCGCTGAAAGTAAGCCGCGCGTTAAGACAATGCTATTTTGCGTATTAGTAAAGCAAAATTCCACAATTCTGAAAACGCCACTTACCGCGAGACGGCGTTTGGTAAGCGCCGTCTGTATTAGAAACAACACCAATAAAGTCTTGAAAAGGAAATGTGGTTGGATGCACCATCTTCTGATACCCTCGACAAACACCACGACATCATAAATTTTGACAGCATCTTCTAGGTCCCACGTAGTTCCTAATCAGCAAAAAAACGAAGTACATTGTCATCTGTGGGGGGACCATAGACATATACGTACGAAGTTTAGGAAAAATTTATAAAGCTAATGTCGCAAAAATATGAAAATCGCATTTTGAAATTCGCACGTCACGTTCAAAGATTTCCGCGCGATATTTAAAAATGAAACTTTAACCTTGATTTTCTCCTCTAATAGTGAACTTATGATGGTGAAGCTTATAACACAACAGTTCTCAGAGTACATTATTCTTAGTGAAGCAATTGTTTCATTTTAGTGTACTTTAAGAAGCACTCAAGGTGATGATGCGCGCTGACGCACGTATGTTCTTGCCTTGTTTTCGTTCCCTCTTCTGCGTATCTTTCAGCGTCCTCGCTGGTTCGAAAGGAGAGAGAAATTAAGTGCGTGATGCGTGCAGCGAATCCCTGCAACTGCGCTGGTACTTCACGAATTCTAATTTTTTTTCGGTGACCACTGAGGTAATGAACTACTCTAACGAAACCCCTTTGACGATTTTTAGAAATGGTTTGCAGGGCCTGTTAAGAAGTATACGCATTGTCTCTGAATTACGAAAATGCTAAATGTGAATTTGCCATCGTAGCCTTGTTCAGCTTGATTGCATGTTTCATAATCAAATCTGCTCTATCAAACTTATAATGAAGCAGTTGAGTAATGCGCAACATGATGATGATGATGAAGATGATGACGGCACTTCTTCTCAGAGGGAGATGGGCCAAAAATCTGGCGGCAGAATGTTTAAGAAAGAGGCCTACGCAGCTCAACAGCACTAAAAATTTTGATTCTCAAAATAAAACACCTAATAAATGAAAGAGCTGGACGGGCAAGTAGTCAGACTATTAGCTGGAATTTATTACGTCACACTATCACGCGCGAAGGGGATGAAGAACACGAGCTGGCGCTTTAACTTGCTTGTTTTGTTATCTGCGAGAGCCGGTCGTCCAACCTTGTTATCTTTCATTATGCTGTGAGAGCGAGTCGTTCGGGAAAACGAGTTCATTCGAACGAGCGCAGTTTGTCTTCTACCGTCGCGAAGCCATGGAACCGTTCGAGGACGAATTGAACGGGCAGTACACATTGCTCGAGACCATCGGTTCGGGTGCCTTTGCAAAGGTAAAGCTTGCCATTCACGTCCTGACGGGCGAGAAAGTCGCGATCAAGATCATTCCTAAATATTCCGTCGAAATGGACTTGCGTCGCGTCAGTCTGGAGATAGACGCTTTGACTGACCTCGCCCACCGACACATCTGCAGGCTGTACCAAGTGATCGAGACGAGTTACAGGGTATACCTCGTCCTCGAGTACTGTCCCGGTGGCGAACTCTTCGACTACATCGTGCAACAGAAGAGGCTAAACGAAGACGAGGCGAGACACTTCTTCCGACAGATCGTGTCCGCCGTGGCTTACGCCCATCGACGTGGATACGCGCACAGAGATTTGAAACCCGAGAACTTGCTTCTGGACTCAAACAGCAACGTGAAGCTAATCGACTTCGGACTGTGCGCGAAGTCCAGGACAGGAATGACCGCCTGCCTGAGGACGTCCTGCGGTAGCCCCGAGTACGCTGCACCCGAGCTCCTCGCTGGCGAAAAGTACGCAGGATTCAAGGCTGACATCTGGAGCATGGGAGTCCTGCTGTACGTGCTTGTGTGTGGGCGCCTTCCTTTCAGCGCCGACAATATGGCCGTCCTTTTCAGGATCATTCGACAGGGCAAGTATAACTGTCCCGAGTATCTGTCTGACAGATGCGCAAGCCTGCTATCCCGGATGATGACTACCACTCCCGACAGGCGAATCACAATGGCACAGCTCGTCGCCCACCCGTGGCTCGTCGAAGGCTACGGGAGTCCTGTAAACGTCGAGGGCACTCGTTCGGGGTCTCTTCTAGATGATGAAGTAGTCACAGAAATGGCTGCTGCCTGTGGTCGTTCCAAACACTCCGTGGCTGCCGACATTAACCGGCGAATGTGTGACTGCGTGGCCGCTACGTATCATTTACTCGTCGATAGAAAGAAACGAGGGGAGACCGTCCGGCTTTTGCTTCCGCTACAGCCTCCTCGAGAAATGACGCCTAGCGTAAGCCCATACAGACGTGTATTCAAACGACCCGCAGGCAGGCTTTTCCGCAGCCCACCTGTGTGCAACATGATGGAACGCTGTCTGGAACCACTCACGTTGTTCAAGGAGAATGTCAACGGGATTCGCGCCCGCCTCCAATCGCGAAAGTCTAGGGAGCTGCAAGAAGGTAACCTTGAGTTGCCAGGTGGGGACAAGAACGCCACCATCCATTCGGACCACCAGACGCCTGCTCGCATGGCACACGCTGACACGAAGAGCACGCTAGTACAGCTGGATGGCGAGGTTGAGTCTCTCAGTGTGAGCCCTTCTATAGCCTCCGAGAGTCCGGATAAGAAGGAGGGCGCCAATGTGCAACAAAGTCTGTCTGCTGCCGGCGACAAGACTGTTCGATCATCGTCACCGCGTATCGTCAGCTCAGCCAACTACGTGTGTAGCTTCATAGAAAACGGACTCTACCGAACGCGCCTGATGATGACGTCTCGCCAGAAGTGGCTATCCGGATCGCTCCATAACGGGCCTAGGAAGGTTGAGGTGATGCGAAACGTCTCCAGCGTGCCATCGACGCTGACTCCCGACAAAGTACTCGACTGCTTGCGAGATGCACTGCTGCGAATAGGAATCGTATGCAAGCAAGAGCGGCACACTCTTTGGGGTAAAGTGCTGGACGACCGAGGCAAGGCTCAACTGACCTTCGAGCTCGAGATCGTGGAGTTGCCGCAGCCCGGTCTATTTGGGATCAGTCGGAAGCGTATGAACGGCGACTCATGGCACTACAAGCGCGTCTGCGAAGAAGTGCTGAAGATAAGCGCCGCGCTTCTGTAGCATCCGCGCAATCACGTCTTCAGGGAACAGTGCTGCTTCAAGTCTCCGATCGACTTTTTAAATAAAGTGCCCTGGAGATAATCTTTTCGGTGGACTCCTGAGAACCTCGGTATGTCTCTCTTTTGCTGAGAACCGATACGTGTTCACAACAGTCGGCACAATATTTGATAGTGCCACACAGTTTCCGAGAGTAAAAAAGCAGAACGGTATACAACTGATGTGCCTTATGAGAAAACCGGCATGACAGGAATCTGTATCATAATCTGGGCAAGCAAACAAAGTCAGCCACCATAATTCCCGCACCAAGTAGCCGTAGCTTCAATGCTAGTGCTGGCTTGGTAATTGATAATATCGGCTAGCGTCGGCTAATTTTCCTTAATGTCGGCAAAAGTTAGATGTAGCCATGTAAATGTTGTGCATCAGTACGTACCATGTCAAGGTTTACTAATACAGTACAGTTCCTGTACAGTATTTTTTTTAATTTCAGGTGCTTACAGGTTTGACGAGCTCAACCAGAAGAGGAACAATAGTTTCCCATTCCTTCCTTTTTTAATTAAAAGAAGCTTTTTGGAGAAAGTTCTAGTAACTATATATCGCAGCATATAGTTCTTTTTGGTTGTTTGGGCCCAAGCGAAATGGCTCAATTCACCATGGCGGACCGGCCACGATTTGCGCGGCAGTGGGATTTGCGGGGTGGAGGGTGGAAGGGGGTGTTGCCTTGAATTTTTTTATATAAACGATAAGCTTAGTTGTGCTAACAGACTATTATGAATTGTTATAGGAAAAACAAATATAAAAATTAAAAACAAAATGATTATAACAGTAATGTTTCTCTTTGATTCAAAGACAGCATTGTCGTCTTCGTTGTCATCATCATTGTGCCTTTCATGAGGCGAGCAAGAAGAATCTCGGAACTCTTGGCGGATGCACTCTTCTGCCGTCCACCTTCTTCAAGAGTTCCTCAAGCAAGCTTCCCCACGGCGTAGTCAGCCAGGAGCGTTGCTGAGCAACTGCCAGTCTTCAAGGACCTAGGTTGATGCACCGAGACGAAGCAAGGGAAACGCCAAAAGAAGGTGAGGCCAGCATGCATTAGGAGCTTTTGAAAGGGGAGTCCTCTCCATCCGGATTTTTCTGGAGTCCCTCGGCAGTTCATACCCGGCGTGCCTCCGGGTTGTCGTACGCGAGGGTTTACTGAGCCTTGGCCTCTACTCAAAATAATCGTTTTTTTTTTCATGTAGCATCCATAGCCCAACCCGAGAAAAAGAACAAAACAACGATTGTAAGGGCCTAGCGAAAGCAGATTGGTTACTAATATATATATTGCTAGGATTCAGATATATTAGGAATGCTGAATAAAACAACAATATTGCGTTATTGTGGCTATTCCCGATGTTACGATTGTGTCATTTTATTGGGGATGTCAAAAGGGACTTTGTGTACTTCTGTACTTTGTCTGAGTAAAAATAAGGTTCAATTCAAGAATGTGGTGACAGTGAAACATGCATGCAACTGGACAAAGGATGTATTGCAATGACACTGTGAGAAAACAAAGGAAATCTGTACACCTTCCTGCGCGTTTCGAGTGGCAGTGTGTTAAGCTTTTACTTCAGCCTAAAACTCCAATAAATAGAATTCGTATATGACGGTGTGACTTTCAGCTAACGGTTTTCTTTCAGCTTCGCGTCCATGGCCATAAAAGCAGGATGGCACTGTCTGTTCATCTTTATCTTCCTCGTCCTCGTGATCGTGAGCACGATGTTGGCGTCCTTCTTCAGCTTCGAGTACACAAAGCCCTTGGTGGACTTTCCGAGCACTACTTGGGAGTACAAGGACTGGGCCATCGTTGGAGACTCCGATAACTGTGTCGCCGTAGCCAAGTGAGTGCAGCGCCTACGTTTGTAGCCGTTGTATGGAGCTTAACGTCCGAAATCGAATTAGGCTACAAGAAACGTTGTAGGGCATTGCTTCTCCCGGTAGTTTCGATCTCTTGGGGTTCTTTAGCATGCACTGCATTCGCGTCCTAGTCAAATTCAAGAAGAATAAATTTACATGGGCCGGGCACGCAGTGCGTAAGCAGGATAATCGCAATAATCGCTGGAGATTAGGCGTAACTCGCTGGTTTTCTAAAAAAGGCAAACGTGCGAGAGAAATACAGAAACTTAGCTGGGCTGATGCGATGAAGACCTTGGTGGTTGCAACATAGCGACAGCAAGCATTGGACCGGCACATGCGATTGCAATGGTATCCTCTGCTTCTGAGCGGTATGCTTGCTGCCAAAATCGACTTGAGGCGCAAAGTTCGCGCAGTCCCCTATGCATTCGCCTAAAGGCCTGACCACAGGGACTTATCGCAGCGCGTCAGCTCGTTGCATTTTGACGCGGCGCCGCACCCTCTCCCTTTGAGGAGTGAGGACGCAGGGCTACGTGAAGGTCACGCCCTCTCTCTATATATGAGGTGAGGGCGCGGCGCTGCGTCAACAACGCGCCGACGCGCTGTGACGGGTCCTTGTGGTAAGGCCTTAAGACAACTTCAACCCAGAGACCACCTTCTTTTTTCTTCTCAGTCGATATACTGATCTCCCTCCCCCCCCCCCCGTTTGAAAGCCCTTCTACACCTAGCGTGGCTTTGCACTGCTTCCAGGATTGGAGGCAATGGGAGCTTTCTACACTTCACCTGGTACTGCACTACCTCCGTTCCGGACTGCCTTTGACCAAGCGACGAGACCATGTATGAATGGCTTACTGACGTCACATATTTTGGCGCTTTATGGTGTCACAGTGACGTCATGCGGTGATGTCATCGCGTGATTTTCGCACTATGCGTGCTCCTTTTCTACCTGAGCAAGCGATGGTGCCATGTAATGACGTCATCGTGTGATGTCACGTACTCATATTATGACGTCACATAACGACGTCACAGTTTTTTGTTATTTTCGACGCTAGGATGAGGCCATATGGCGTGGGCATCACGTTTTCTTGCATCGCTCGTGTTTGCGCTGCCGACGCTGACGGTCCATTTTTGCGCTTGACGAAACAATCAGTGCTTTCACTGTAGTAAGCATGAAGGTATAAGGAATGAGGATGTAGCGATTTTCTGCTATACCTTCAGCCATTGATGCACCTTTGGTCTACTCGCGATTCGTGACAGCGCGTTACGCACCACGCAGGGACATATTATGGGAACAAAAAGGCAGCATCGGCGACGCCGCTGTGGCAGCCCTCGCCTGTATGGCCGTATTGCTGCCGCACCGATGTGGACTTGGCGGTGGCTTGCTGGCCCTCTTATACGAAGAGTGAGTCGCCGGACACACCGGAATCGTTTCTAAAAAATCGTATTTCATATACTTCTTCCCCTATCTCTCTGCGAGAATAGACGTGACATTTGCAGAAAGGAAGGTATCAGAGTCGATCGTGGCGCCAACAGCCAGCCTCGAAAGTGTTGTGGTTATGGGGTTCAACTGCTGACTCGAAGGTCGTGAGATCGAATCCCGGCCGCATTTCAATGTAGACAAAATGTTAGAGCTCTGTGTGCTTGATCTGATCCTTGAAGTGCATGTTAAACAACAAAATTTCCGGAGCTCTCCACTGCGCCGTCCCTCGTAATCATAATGGCTTTGGGACGTAGAAGCTGAACAATTATCGTTATACTATTTTTTCAACCAGACACAGCTTGCAACACTAAGCTTCCCGCTAACCCACTCAGCTTTACCGCCGTGCTCTCCTTCTCCGAGCTGGCTTCGATCTCGCAGCTGGGCTAGAAAGTGCGGACAAGCAGGGATTTACCTCGGCTTTAAGCAAGTCCGCTGTTAAACCAAGATTGCAATAAACTAATGCAGCTATACATTATGTACACGTTGAAAAGTGCACAGCACACGCATATTCTATGAAACAGGCATCATCTTATCGTTCGTTGTAGGTCAACACGCAAAGTCTCAGCTCTGGAAGCCCTTGGTGCGGAACCTTACAGGAGCAACGCGTCGTGGTTCCAAGCAAACGCGACACTGACAAGCTACGGTAGGTGTACTTATTGACAACCTACGTGAACGCTATAAATTGGATTATTTCGAATGTGCACCGAAAAATTAAAAAAGCGCCGGCTTTTCCCACTTTGTACGTGTCATAACTATTTTTTTTGACATGGCGAAATCGTTTGCATCATTTACAAAAAATGTGCTGCGCGGTGTATACGATACATGATTAACTGCGTGCTTCGCTGCAAATCCCGCCGGCTTTCTTTCGTGTAAAGCGTCGCATTCTCAGCGCAGGTTGAAGGGGCCCTCTAACTCTTTTCACGACTTCATAGTTCTACATGCTTTTTGAGCTGGTTGCGTATACACTGACGGCTTAAGAGATAAGTGCCGCAAGAACGGCTGCGATAGGGCCACGCAGTGCAATGTTATTCAGCGTATATATCAAAATACAAAGACCTAATTGCTTACCGTCAACTAGATTTTCGCGGGCTCACCTTGTACCGTGTTTCCTTCGCCCTGTAACGTCGGAAGGCTGTCCAATGCAATGAACTGAAAGCCCTACCAAACAGGAAGTTCGCATGACATAGTGCCTGTTATGTCCAGCGTATTATGAACGCCATTGCGATTGTAACAAACAATGTGGTGCTTGAAGAGGGAAGGACACGTACGAAACTATAGCCAGCTCGCAAACGCTTCTATAATGTTTTGTAGCTTTACTGACCTTTCTTTTTGCAATTACGTGTATAAATCAACGCTTTCAGGTTTTTTTCTTCTAGTTTCTTCAAATACCGGTGCCCCCAGAGCGTCGCCGGCGTCTTTCCTTCGGCACATGGCGTTCGGCGCATGCTTTGACCAGCTTTGCAGTTTTCAAGCTGGAAAAGTCTGAGGGCTTTATTCTCTGTCTCTTTGAGTGAAAAATCACGCTAATAAAATAATAAATCCTATATTTATCCCTATTTTGATGCAATATGGCGATCACATTTAATGTTACATTTATCCAATCATATGACGGCAACCTTTCAGCATCTTTTCCGCTCGCAGTAGTTCTGGCGAGCGCCACTACGACTTATGCAGTCGGCACCGACGTTTTTCTGTGTTTTTTTTCTTGGCAAAACAATGGTAAAGTGCGACGCCAATTCGATCTCAACAGCCTCTCGAGAGCAGGATCGCAAGTTAGTTATGCCACAGTGCACGAGTGTTCGCGAGGAAGCATACGAAAAATTCAAAGGGGCTGCTGTCATGGGATAGTGTGTGCCTGCCGGTGGTGTTCGTAACAGCTATCGCAATGCAATGTGGTTCGAACAGAACAATGCCAGTAATGTGCGCGCGAAAGCCTATGCAAGCGACATATCAGCAGAGAACCGCGTTAACGAACGTAATTTAGCGTGGTAGAAGAATAAAATAACAATCGGGTGTCGCAGAATGAGGATTGTGTAACCAGGCGTCACACAGTATGAAGCGCGTAACGTGTGGCTCGTTGAATGCTTACATCCAACTACAAATACTTAGCCATACCTCTTCATCGTCATCAACCACCAAATCCATTAATGAAGTATATCAAATACCTTGAAAGTGTAGTTATATTAGTAGCCGCAAAAAAATTTGCAACTGGTTCTAGAAGTTCCGCTCTTTCAGCTCTCTCTGTGAATGTGCTGCGCTTTC
Source organism: Rhipicephalus annulatus (assembly GCA_013436015.1). Lineage (NCBI taxonomy): Eukaryota > Metazoa > Arthropoda > Arachnida > Ixodida > Ixodidae > Rhipicephalus > Rhipicephalus annulatus. Next base: position 52,021 of record WOVY01004036.1, read on the forward strand.
CGCGCAGGCCTGGCGTTCGTTCTCAATACATCAATTGTGGCACACGTGATACACGGTAACTAAGGATCCAGTTTTGGCTTGATGTAGTGGCTGATTGTTACATGACAAATATGCAGGTCGCTTGGCAACCATCACGCCCGGAGCCCTAGCAGGCTTGTTCGCGCTGCACAAAAAGCTGGGCAGACTGCACTGGAGTACAGTTTTGAAACTCGCAATTACCATGGTGCAGAGAAACGTCTTAGTCGGGCCGCGTGTCTCCGAAGCGATACGAAGGAACGAAGAGCGAATAGGATCTCTTCATAGGTATGCTGGCGGCTTTCGGCAGCTGATTTTCTTGTATTGCGATATGATATATGGGAGAATGTGAAAGAAAAAAACAACACTTGATGGGCTTCTGTCTTTGGCGTCGCATTGCCGTCATATTTGCCGTCACACACACACACACGCGCGCGCGCGCGCGTTTATACATGCGAAAAGTAGCTTTTCTTGGTGCCATAATGACAAGAAATGAGTAGTCGGAGAGTTCCCATGTGTTGTGGACTATACAGTTGTGTATACCTTATCATGCCAGCACCGTCTGAATGACAAAGACGCGTGAAGAGAGATCACGTTCTGATTTGATTACGTTAGCCCATCGGCTCTGGTGCTGGAAGTTCAAAGTGAGATGCTGCACGCAGAATATTTGGCTTCAATTTTCTGTACAGCCGGTGGTTGGAGGGCTGAGCTGCCTTCGCCCATCATCGAAAGGAATCGGGCAGCATATATTTATCAGTGTGCCCTTCTATCTGTGTAAATGGGTTGACACGTTTAACTATACGGACACTTCTATCGAAAGTTTGAGTTGTCACCGGTTGTAAAGTGCTGAATGGTTTCGCATTGATCGACGATTCATTTTTATCTGCGTAGGTACAGTATGGCAATACAAGATGGCTCCATCTATACGCTTTTTTTTCAGTCGCATGTTCTTGAAGGATTATACCAGTCTCTACATCAGGGCCAATCAGCGCCTTTACAAATTGCTGACGGACGTGGCTGCTGAAGGCTGGAAGTCCTTCTACTCGGGAAAGCATGCCAAGCGGCTGGAGGACGACATAACGCGAGACTGTGAGTGTAGTTGTATACCTTTAAAACAATCGGGAGTCCTTTCCCTACAGGAAAAAAAGAGGTCAAGCGATGCTTGACGAGTGCGTACCTTACGTGCTACTTTTTTTTCTTCGTTTGCTTCTTTCTGTCATTCTTTCTTTTTGTTCTTATTTTTATCCCCTTTCAAACGTTTAACGCCAACAATTATTATTATAATTGTTTTTATCACCGCACGAATAGAAACGGCTGGTTGAGGGAGGGGGGGGGGGGTCTTTGAAGGCGCGCCAACGCAGCTGGCATCGTGCTTAATGACTCACGTTCCGGCGCTAGAGCCTCAGCGTGAGGTCATGCGCTCGTGGTTCAGCAACAATGAGATGTGGCAAGGTTAAATCACAACCTTGGTGAAACAACAGATTGTCTTTATCAGAAACGGCTAATCGCCCACAACCCCACCTTAGAGATAGCGTCCACCTTTGGAAAACGGCCCATCAGAGCACCCAGCTCGGGCGATTGTTTGACCATGCCAGTGTAATGGCGCTTTTATGTTCCCAACGCACTCTTGTCACGCGTACGATAGCTGAAATGCTCAACGAATGCGACAATAATTTTCAAATAGCACAAAACTGCAATACCGGAACCGAAACCCAACCGAGAGCGCTTCTACGTATGGCGCAATACTTTGTCAGAACCTGCCTTGTTGCGCATAACGCCGCCATATAGCACTACTTGTCCAAGCCGTCTAAGTTCGTGCCTCCAGTGATCGGCTAAAAATTTTACGCTGTTATGTTGAACATTTGGCGAATCGTGTGCGGCCTACAACGCAGTACCACTGGCTGCCCATGACAAGCCCACCGACACTGAAAAGGAAATCGCACGCTCAACCATGGAAGCGCCGGCCTAGCCCACACAATTCGCAGCAGACAAGCAGGCGCTAGTTGCACATCAGTTTCGTCATTTCCGCGTTGCAAAAATCAACGTCACACAAACAACGTCGCCATTAATTCTGGCAAGCGAGGAGAGTGATTGGGGGCAAGCTATGGAATTCGTTTGAAAAAGATCTGTAAAACTTTCAAACCTGCAATTTGGCACGAATGACGCAAACGTGCAAATGAACGTACCCAGTGATTTTCATCGAGATCTGTTGACCTCGAAAAACCGTCGGAGTTGGCTTTAAATTGATGTAATCAGTGCACTGTAGAAGGCAGCATTTCTGAAGCCTTCCTGCGTCGAGTTGCGCACGGGGGCGTACGTTCGTGTCATGCATTCATCGACTTTCCCACTGCTATTCATCTCAGATGCGAAGTGAGTAAATTAGTGTTCGTCCACGGCGTACTTCACATCGCAGTGGGCTGGCTGGCAGTTGGTGACTTGGAGCGCTACGAGCCGCGCTGGATAGAGCCGATTGCGTTGAGAATGCACACTGACAAAATCCTCTATGCCGTTCCCATCCCTGGTGGCGGAGCTCTGTTGGGGCCCATACTCGACTTGGTCAATGTCACGTAAGTGAATCGGGCATTCCAGGTCGCTATGTGAGGTCGCTAGACTCTCAGAACTTTGACGCTATAGTTCGCCCTGATTACGGAACAAGTCGTAGGACCTAGCCACTGAAGCAACCTATAAGATAGAAGTTTCAAAATAAGTACAAGTTGCAGCACACTACAAATAACAGCGCAGAAAGAGAGAGAGAGAGAGGATAGGATAAAGGAAAGCAAGCCAATAGGACGAGCGCTCATTATTATCGAAACTATTGTTAAGGGGAGGGGGGTCAGCGCTCGTCCTGCACGCCTTTTTTTTCTTTGTCCCATTATATTTTGTTCTTTGATTGCCACTGCCGTTACTATTATAGTCACGCTTATCAGTGTCTCCGCTGTACATTGAAAAAATTACTAGCAGGTGTATTTGATCTTTCGGGTCCCTGTGAAAGATCGCTCTGTAATAAACTGATTTGAGCTGCTGCTTTTCTTTTTGCAGGGGGTAGCTTTTATAGCTCTGCAGGCGCTTGTCACATTTCTTGGACTTTGGATTTTTTTGGCAAATGTTTTTTTTTCTTTTTTTAGTGACGATCATGTTCGCCAATAGCGCGTTTGTCGATGACGCCGCGTACTTTAATGCTAGTCAAACATGCGTCGGGAAAATCAACACGTAACGTTAATCGTGCTCTGGTAAATGTGCATTCAGCCGAATAAGGAGGACACGGTGTTATAAAGCATAATAAAGTACGCACAGCGTGAACTCAACACGGGGATACTAAAGAAGAGACGCAGACAAGCGAAACACGGAAAACCAATTACCCCAAGGTTTCACTGTACTAAGTTATAAAGCAAATGTGTTTCGTTCAGAGTTACGCATTTTTTAGCTAAATAGGACATTTTGAAGTGATCATGTCACTGCTCTTCAAATCGCAGTGACTATTCATCATAGTTAAAAAAATGGCAGCATATCCACGGGGTGAATGACGGAGAGTGGGGCGAAGCATTCGTCCGTCCATGCGTCCGTCTGTGTGACCGTCCATGCGTCTGTTTGTGCGCCCGTCCCTGCGTTCTTTCGTGCATCCGCCCCTGCGTCCGTTCATGCGTCCATCCATGCATCTGTTTGTGTGTCCGTTCGTTCATCTATTCAACACTCCAAGTCCCACCATCTCGCTTTTTTTATCATATATTCCCCATGTAGAAGCACCGCCATCCAGCGGACATTCCAAGGACTAAACGAGAGGTGGCACACGCACACTTTCTTACGGCCTGCGCTTTGGGTCCACTTCCCACCTTTAACCACCTCGAGTTCATTGTATATTCTAGTTCACTGTATTCATGGCACTGCGACCAAACGCTCGCTAAACCTTCCGAAAACCAAGGAGGTTACGCCCAGCGAGTATAACGTTGCAACCTTTCCCTGTCAGATAGGGCTCAATTTACATGCCAATGGCTGCTAATGAGAAATGAGAGACAGGAGAATTCGGCTTTTACTTTCTTACGGCTTGCGCTTCGTATCTACTTCTCATTTTTAACCACCTTGAGTTAATTCATGGTATATACAAGTTCATTGTATTCATGGCACTGCGGCTCAACGCTCTGCGGCTTTGTAAAGCTAAGGAGGTTACACCCAGCGAGTATAATGTAGCATCCCTTTCTTGTCCGATAGTGCTCAATGTACGTGCCTATGGCTGCTAATGGGGATCGCAGCGTGCGCGTTGACTAAAAGCCGAATGCTCATGTCTCTCATTCCCCATTAGGAGCCATTGGCATGTACATTGAGCACTATTTCTTATTGTTAAACAACGCACAGAAGAAATCTCTCACTGGCACCACCTTGGAGGTCAAGTGTTATACCTATTTCGGGTATGTGCCACTGGTGGTTACATACGAGGGACGCCCAAGCCACGCCATAAGGAGCTTCGCTCCTAAAATACCTTTTAAGAATGGGAACTCACTTTCTGCTTTCTTAGGGCTTTTTCCCGAAAGTTGCGCCACGTTTCTGGGCTTGTTTTGTTATGATTACTATAGCTTGTTATCTGGGCAGCACCTGGCAACTCTGGGCACTCTCTTACATAGACAGCAACCTGTGGTGGTTTCTAGGTGTGCTTTGTTTAGCGCAAACTTTAGGGGCGAGAGACTGCGACAGAGAAGTGACGTGTGCCCTTTTCTCTCGTCTCTCGTCTCTGAAGTTTTTGACATATGCAGTTTAATGGAGTACCGATTAAACGTTGCTAAATTTAGTGTCTGCAACACTTGTTTTTAATATTGACCCGGAATGAGTTATTCAAACGTCGTCTCTATTTGCAGCCACGGAAAGTTGAGATTTCGAGCTGCCAAGAGCGTCGCACGTACACCTATACAGACGCTGCACAGGTAAGCCGTTCCGAGCTCAGTTCTGTGCACGGTGGCTTGCTTTGATCTACAACGCTTTCTTTTATATTTTACCCGCCGTGGTTGTCTATTGGTTGTGCTGCTCGACTGCTGACCCGCAGGTCGCGGGATCGAATCCCGGTGGCAGCAGCTGCATTTTCGATGGAGGCGAAAATGCTGTATGCTTGTGTACTTTGATTCGGTGCACGTAAAGAACACTAGGTGGTCGAAATTTGTGGAGACCTCCAGTACAGTGCCTTTCGTGCGCACATCATGACATCAGGATGTGAAATATCGAAAAAATTTCATTAATAGTATTAGTATTTATTAGTTAATTGAATGGTCGCTGCCGTTTCACAAATCCTATTGTATGCTATAAAGAGAAGTTTTGTGCACACCTAAAAGCACTGATTGTGTTCACATAGGGTTCTTTTGCGATCAGAAATGACATGAATATAAGGGAAAAAAATGTATGACCCTGAAAATTTTCGAAACACGCGTTGTGTATATAGTTTTGTACAAAATAAGAGCGATCTTTACTAGCGGTCCCTTTATTTATTAGACGCAAAAGAATCCAGAAAACCATTAGACAAAGGGAAGCATAAGGAAGATTAATATTTCATTCTGAACTGTCGAGTAATAGTTAGACATCAATAGAAATTAAAGAGGACGAGACATCGCGATTTCCGACTGTGGGATCAGTATTAATACACAAGTATCGTGCTTACGGAAACACTTAGCGAAGTCGACGGGGAGGCGGCTTTCGTCGTAGCTTAATTGGTAAACCGCTTTAGTTCATTTGAATGTGCTTCATAATTGTTACACTTCATATACACTCAAACGTAAACAATAATTATTGCCCCCTATACTTTTGTTCACGTAATTCTGCTGGATCCATTCCGTTGTATCCTCCAGCATGGTTCTTGGAAAAGGTTCTGCTACTCTTGCCCGCTTTGGTCAGAGTGGTCAGAGTTTACGCCTCAAAGCGAGAGTCGTGGGTTTGATTCCCAGTTTAACCGGGCACCTATTCGCTATTCTAAAGAAGATGGAGACAGCACGGCCTGACACTCGGGTGTCCTAGGTATTCGTATATGTCGAAAAGGCGTTCCCTAAGTAACGCTGCCTTCTTTTATTCCCCTTTCTATCAATCTGACACCGGGCCTTGCCTCCCTTATCTGTGACACAAATAGGCCTCTTTCAAATCCACAACCCCCAATTAAACAGCTTCCAATCACTCTGGTGATACTCCGCGGTGGTCTATAGTTGTTACAGTCATTTAGTTCTGCGTTTACAAAACGTGTTCAGTGATTTCGAGTCCTTCGTATTCAACTATGGGAGACCAGTGAGCCGCACTGACACAAAATGCAACCCTGGTCCCGACGGTTGCGATACGATCGATGGAGGCAAAGGGTAGAGAACCATGGGCTGTGATTCAGGTGCACGTTAAAGAACTTAGGTGATCGAAACTTTTGGAGTCCCGCACTGATGTGTTCCTCATGATCATATCGCTATTTTGAAACGTAAAACCCCATGAGTGGTATTATTATGCTTGCTCTGGCGTGCGGCTACACGTTTGGCTCGGTAAAGATTTTCAGGCTCAAACTTAGAGCTACTCGGCTTTTTTGCCCAAGTACTACTGCGTGGTACCAATACGAGTACCAATACGCTTGAGGACCACTGCGTGGCATGCGCAACATTCATGCGTTTGGTTCTATCACTTGTTCATCAGGTTGACGGAGTTGCTGAAGTTCACCTATGCGCAGAAGTCCAGTCTCGGCGACATACTGGCAATCAGAACAAGAGTAAGTGTCTACGGTCACATAATTGGTTCATGCGTATGCAACAACGCGTATGGGCTTCCTAAAGGGAACAAGGCCTCTCCGAGGAGCGAAGTGGCTCTTGTACTGTATGTCATCTCAGCGTGAAATAAGCGGGGAAAGCATAGCTCGTGCATCTGTTGCGATATCACGCACGTGCAGGCAGGCAGGCAAAGAACTTTATTTGATCCGGAGACGACGCTCACTCCCCGTTAGGGGGCGACATCGGCGGGCCGCACCCACGACGGGACGGGGAGATGCATCTCGTCGGCCATGTCATGGGCTCTCTGGATAGCCCGCAGCTAATCTTCCTTCTCGTTACATGCGAGAAGAGATTGTCAGTCCTCCTCCGTTGAGGGAAACGCGGAGCTCTCGCGCAGGGCAGTACATTGCCACAGCATGTGTTGCAAAGTGCAGTGCGGGTTATCACAGCGAGGGCAGCCTGGCTGTATAGCGTCCATATATTTAGAACATGTCAGGGGAGAAACGTGTGCCTCAGTCTGCAGTTGACGTAACGTGATAGACTCAGCTCTGTTGCGGGCAGGAAAACCTCCGCCGTTACGATTGATAGTGCTTACAAATTTCTTGAAAAGTTTGGAGTGGATCTCGGTAATACCAAAGCGTGTCTTTTGCCACCGAGTGGTTCACCCTGGCGTGGAATGTTAGACCTCGTGCCCTGGAGTGCGCCAAGTAACTCGGTGGCATTAAGGATGATGCTAGCAGTCGTGACCACGGCCGTTCTTTTTTTTTTTTTGTCGAAATTCGCAGTTGCTGTTCTAGCGACGCAGCCCCACCTCCCCCTCCCTTAACACTGGAGCCCTTTAACGCTCCTTCACCCGACGTGTGAAACAGTACCTCTCTGTTTGAGACGCCATCATCGGCAGGCCATCTCACGTGAGGTGATGTTATCGTGCACGATCCCGTGTGCCAGAGATGACCGGCTCGTTTCAACTTCGTTTCAGCCGCGTTCGCCTCCAGTGCTCGCGCGCTTTAATTACAAAAAGAAGAAGAAGGGAAGTTTATTTTGAGGGAAGGGGCAGAAAAAGGGTACTCAGGCGCATGTTGGTAGGGCGCCCAAGTCCAGGACCCCACTGGCTTGCTCCGCTCGCCTAACGTGACTCGGAAGTCGCTAGCTGCACCTCTGGGACCGACCTGGCAAGTTGTGCCTCCCACTGCTCCGAACTTCTTATAGCTAGGGCGTACATTCGAAATAAAACAGGTCATGTGTTGCTCTAATCAGTTCTGGCTTGCCACGCATAAGATGACTGCACGTTAACTCACTTGTGAAACACACGGCTCTCGAAATGAATAAAGTAAAATGACCCCCTATAAAAGTTGAGGAGCCTCTTCAGAGGAGTCAAATACATGAAAAGCCAGAACTGTTCAAAAAAGTTGTTTTTTCTTAGAGTTTAAAATGAACATCCAATGCGCAAGATGGTGTTAGAGGTTTAGACTTAATACGAAACTTGACGGCGATGGCGAAACCCCCCTTGAGTGTCTATTGGAATAGAAAGCAGTTAAAATTCGATGTGTCGGTTGTTCTCAAGACTTAACAAAGAACGAGGACGTTCAAATTAAAACGTGGAAGTTTTCGTGCTCACGGTCTGCGTTTCTGCTCGTCTGTTTTCCCTGCTATTGCGCCAGTATGAAGTCTTGGTGTATCCGTTCAATGGAACGCTGTTGCTCGGCATCGCAAAAGGGCGGCGCGAAGTCACACGAAGTGGGGTTCCCGCGATTCGCAGGAACAGCACAACTACACCGTGCAGGTGCTGCGCTCCTTCTACGGGGCCTACGACCCGAAGGCTGCTCTCAAGACTTACGCCCAGTACAACGCGAGCGCCAGCATCGACTACGACGACGGCGGTGGCGCCCATCTGGCCCTGCGAGACAGAAAAGGCAACGCGCTGTCCGTTGTTATGAGCCTCAACTGGGAGTGAGTGTATTGCTATACGCCATCAATCAGTCAGTCAGTGTCAATCAATCAATCGATCAATCAATTGAAACTTGGGCTAGAAAAGTAGACTAACGAAAGAGAAGAGGAATTGGAAGGGTAGAAGGAATTTAGTGGCACGCCGAAGCACTGGAGGAAGGCGTAGAAAAGGAGTACAAATAGCGACAAACCCAACCAAGTGCGTCGAAACGAACGCACTGGGTATGTTAGTTTCGGTTTCTCCTGCACCGTGGTCTGGAAATTCTACGACAGATCTCTTGACCCACGCGTCATATTTTAAATTTTTCAAAACAAGGCTCGCGATAAGTTGTAACATAGAACAACTTAACTACATAAACAACCACCCTAAATACTACTTATTTATCAATACCGAAACCCTCAAAGAGGTGTGGCAGCTTGGGCTAGTTCGTATGGCATGGCGATAGTTATAGCGCGAGAACAAAACGACGACACAGAGACAACTTCGTCTCTTTCTTGTCTCTGTGTCGTCGTTTTGTTCTCGCGCTAAAACTATCATCAAAGAGGGTTTCAGCAGAGTGGGTATACATTTATTTTGAGTTTATAAATGGTCACACACAATAAAAATTGAAACAGAGTATGTACAAGCTTTCAAATGTAATAACAAAAGGTATTTCAAATATTTCTATCGATTAATCACTCCTAAATGGTCAAGTTAGGGGCATAATCTTTACACCTCGGCCTGTAAATTGTCAAAACGACAAGTGCCTACCTATTATAGTTATTAAAGGAAAAAAATTTATTGTTTGAAAACACCTTTCTCTCTCTCTCTCTCTCTCTGAGCGATGAAACACCCGTGCTTTTACCGAAGGTGGCTGAGCCAGGTTTGCACGTTAGTTTCTGACGCTGGAGTTTTGATATTCTTGCAAGGTCGGTGGCAGGTTGCTGTCCGACTCGAGTCTGTCTACGCCAAGGAAAGACCTACATCAGGCAACGAGACCACGTATATATATATATATATATATATATATATATATATATATATATATATATATATATATATATATATATATATATATATATATATATATATATATATATATATATATATATATATATATATATATATATTGTAGTGGGGAATTTGCAAGGCACTGACTAGTGGGACCATCGCTCTCGGAGTGCGAAGCGCGAGTGTGTGCACGAGCTGTAGACGCTGGACGGCTCAAGCATTTCTGTTCCTACCGGCTGCCTGCCTACTACCTGGCGTCGCTATTAAACTCCCTTGCAAAGTGGTGGAAGTGTGCTGGGTACGCAAACCTGGAACTTCGAAGCCGGAAGCTGCCCACTGCATCAGCAATGCCTGATCAGACGACCGAGCAAGGCACCCCCCTGCAGAGCACGGCCCAATCTCAACTGGTCATCGTACCTACCACCCTGCGCCAACGGGATCCCCCCTTCTTCAGCGGCACCGAGGACCAAGATGTGGAAGACTGGTTGCAGCTGTTTGAAAAGGTGAGCGCCGCCAACAAGTGGGACGACCCCTCGAAATTGGAGTACGTCCCATTTTATCTCACAGACGTCGCCAGCCTGTGGTTCACAAACCACCGTACGGAATTTACCACTTGGGCCGCGTTCAAGACCACCCTTGCAGCTGTGTTCGATCGCCCCGCAGTGCGCAAACTGCGTGCTGAACAGCGCCTACGCGGACGAGCGCAAAGGCAGGGCGAAAACTTCACTAGCTACATTGAAGATGTTATCGATTTATGCCGGCGCTTTAACCCTGAGATGACCGAGCAAGAAAAGATCAGGCATATCTTGAAAGGAATAGACGATGATGCCTTTCAAATGTTGCTGGCAAAGGGCCCAAGTACCGTATCCGAACTTGTAACCTTGTGCCAGAACTTGGAAGAGATTCGCAAGCAACGTGCATTAGTTCGGAAGTCAACGACAGCAGACGACTCTCTCGCTTCCCTGGCCGTCAGTGGTGACAGCACCCTGCTGGAGCAGATAAAAGTATATGTACGTGAAGAGGTCGCACGACAGCTTTCGTGTCTCTCGTATCTGCCGACCACCGAAGCACCAACGAACCGTCTAACGCCGACAATCAGACAGGCTATTCAGGAGCAGGTCTCCGAGGCGTTGCCATTACCTACGCCTGCCTCTCCATCAACACCTGTTGCCGCGCCACTGACTTATGCGGCCGTCGCGGCAATGCCTCCGCCTCGTCTGCCATTGTATACGCCACAACCTGTGCGACCTTCTACCGCGCCGTTTCCAGCTACACAGCAGCATGCTGGAAATCCTTGGCGCACTGCTGACAACCGGCCGATATGCTACTTTTGCGGGATTCCAGGCCACGTTGCGCGTCTATGTCGTCGGCGCTTCGCAGCTAATACACCAAGATACCCTGACTACTCGTTTCGGCCTTCATGCCACGCGCCTCATGTGCCACCTGAAATTCACGAACGCGATGCGCAAGCTGCTTCCGGCACCCGAACCTCCGCTTCTCGACGTTCTACTTCCCGCTCACCTTCCCCTTCACCAAGTCGTCGTTCCGTGTCGCCTATGCGTCGACGACCCACCTCCATTGAGACGGAAAACTAACTGCCGCAGCTCCGGAGGCACGAGCTGCGTCATCGTCTAATCGTTTAAGTCCTCGCCTGTCTCCCACCAATCTTATCGATGTAATCGTCGAAGGTGTACGAACACTTGCACTCATCGATACCGGTGCCGCGATATCTGTGATTAGCCAAAGACTCTGCCGCTCTCTTCGTAAAGTGACGATGCTTTCTCCCGTAGTTTCTTTGAGCACTGCGAGCGCCCAACAAATTGAGCCCGTCGCGGCTTGTACGGCAAAAGTGGTTATTCGAGACGTGTTGTACATCATTGAATTTCACGTGTTGGCTTCATGTTCCCACGATGTCATCCTAGGATGGGATTTCCTATCACGTCATCACGCCGTCGTGGACTGCGCTCGGGCCGAAGTGGAGCTGTTACCGTTTCGTGATGCGCCTTCTGTTGATACGGCCGTATCTAGTGTGGCTAACCTTGTCGTCGCGACGGACATAGACCTTCCTCCTTTCAGCGCCCAGTTTGTCCCTGCCTGCTGCACTTCACTTTCTGACGCTACCGTCCTATTCACGCCATCTCACATCTTTGGTAGCCGCCATCACACATCGCTGCCATTCGCCGTTCTTGCGCTTTGTAAAGACACTACCGGAATATTTATTTCCAATCCGAACTCGTGCCCCCTCAGTTTGCGCCGCAACGAGACGCTCGGCCATATTCAGCTTATCGATGAAGGTACTATCGTGCCTGCCGATTTCTTCGACACCAAGCCGAATATGGAACTGAACGCGTTGGTTCCTCACTTTGCCTCGAACAGTGTGTCCTCCGATGCATTTCATCGTTCTATTGACTGCCATCTAGCCCCGGCTCAACGAGAGCAGCTTCTTACCCTGTTACACGAATTCAGGCATTCGTTCGACTTTCCCCAAGCGGTTCTAGGAAGAACGAACGCAATTGTGCACACAATTGACACAGGGAAGAGTACTCCTTTGCGCCAGCGCCCCTATCGTGTGTCTCCGGCAGAGCGTCGCGTAATTGCAGAACAAGTAGACGACATGCTACAGCGTGGAGTCATCAAGCCTTCTTGTAGTCCTTGGTCTTCACCAGTTGTACTCGTCAGAAAAAAGGATGGTTCGATACGGTTCTGCGTAGACTACAGGCGCCTAAACAACATTACGAGGAAAGATGTTTACCCTCTTCCCCGCATAGACGACGCTCTCGATTGTCTCCAAGGTGCAGAATTCTTTTCCTCGCTTGACCTTCGCTCAGGCTATTGGCAGGTCCCAATGGCTGAGTCTGATCGTTCAAAAACGGCGTTCGTCACACCAGATGGTCTCTATGAATTCACCGTAATGCCATTCGGACTCTGCAATGCGCCCGCCACATTCGAGCGAATGATGGACAGCATTTTACGCGGTATCAAATGGAACATCTGCTTGTGCTATCTTGATGACGTTGTGGTCTTTTCACCCGATTTCACTTCGCATCTCACTCGTCTGCGTAAGATTCTACAGTGCCTCACAAACGCCAGGCTTCAGCTTAACCTGAAGAAGTGTCACTTCGGGGCTAAACAACTCACCATACTTGGTCATGTCGTCTCGAAAGCCGGCATTCTTCCCGACCCTGACAAGCTTCGTGCTGTTGCCGAATTTCCCAAGCCGACTACTGTTAAAGAACTACGGAGCTTTGTGGGCCTGTGCTCCTATTTTCGTCGTTTTGTCCGGAACTTTGCCTCCATCATCGCTCCACTCACCAAACTCCTTGCTGGCCCTGCAGATCTTTCGAATTGGACAGAAGCCTGTGACGAATCCTTCACAACACTGCGCCAACTCCTTACCTCACCACCCGTACTGCGTCATTACGACCCTACTGCGCCAATCGAAGTACACACGGATGCAAGTGGCGTCGGCCTTGGTGCAGTACTCGCGCAACGCAAACCAGGTTTTACGGAGTATGTGGTCGCCTATGCCAGCCGCGCCCTCACTAAGGCAGAAGCCAACTATTCTGTTACTGAAAAAGAGTGCCTGGCGATTGTGTGGGCGTTAAACAAGTTTCGCCCCTATTTGTACGGCCAAACTTTTGAAGTGGTAACAGACCATCACGCACTGTGTTGGTTGGCTTCACTGAAAGATCCTTCTGGTCGCCTCGGACGTTGGGCACTACGCCTCCAGGAATTCGACATACGCGTCGTCTACCGATCGGGGCGAAAGCACTCTGACGCAGATGCGCTTTCACGATCCCCCGTGAAATCTGATGAATCGGAAATATCAGCCCTTGACCTTCCCCTGTGCTCCGTCAGCGTCACAGACATGCCATCCGAACAGCGGAAAGACCCTTGGATTGTCTCGCTCTTGAATATGCTTTCTGACACATCAACTTCCGGTTACCCTCGTGCTCTTCGCCGCCAAGCAACGCATTTCGCCATAAGAGATGGCCTGTTATACCGTCGCAACTATCAAGTGGTGGGTCGTAAATGGCTGCTAGTCATACCCAGCCATATGCGCTCTGATATCTGCGAATATTTTCATGCTGAGCCTCAACACGCACACGCCGGTGCGCTAAAGACGTATGAACGGATCCGCCAACGTTACTACTGGCGGGGTATGTACACGTTTGTACGCAAACACATTCGCTCATGTTCCCTGTGTCAGCAGCGCAAGACATTCCCTCATTCACCCGGTCAACTGCAGCCTTTACCATGTCCTGCACGCCCATTTGACCGTGTTGGGATTGACCTATACGGCCCGCTACCGTGCTCTGTTGGTGGTAATCGATGGGTGATTGTGGCTGCCGACCATCTGACAAGGTACGCCGAAACGGCAGCGCTACCTTCGGCTGGTGCTCGTGACGTTGCAACCTTCATCTTGCATCGGTTTGTTCTTCGTCATGGTGCACCACGGGAGCTCCTGAGTGACAGGGGCCGTGTATTCTTGTCCGAAGTTCTGCAGCAGCTCTTACATTCATGCCGCACGGTACACCGCACATCGACAGCCTACCACCCTCAGACGAACGGCCTAACGGAACGTTTCAATAGAACTCTCGGAGACATGCTCGCTATGTATATTGATTCGGACCACTCCAATTGGGACGTTGTCCTTCCTTTCGTGACGTATGCCTACAATACGGCGATTCAATCAACAACGGGCTTTTCTCCATTTTTTCTTTTATATGGTCGTGACCCATGCAGCACACTCGACACAATTCTGCCATACAATCCTGATGCCTCCGAGTTCAGCCTAGTTTCTGAAATGGCAGAACATGCCGAAGAGTGTCGTCAGCTAGCACGGTCCTTCACAGCCGATAATCAAGCCCTCCAAAAAGATCGCCACGACCGTGATCTTGTTCAGGACACATTCCCCGTCGGTTCTCTCGTGTGGCTCCGACTGCCTTTCCACTCTCCTGGACTAACTCCCAAGTTTGCACCGAAGTATACGGGCCCTTACCGCGTCATACAGCACCCTTCTTCTGTGACCTATGTGATTGAACCGCTCAAGCCATCCACGGACAAGCGCCGCCTTGGTCGTGAGACGGTCCACGTCAGTCGCCTCAAGCCCTGCTACGACCCTCCTGTTCTCTCGTCACCTTGAGTCGCCAGGATGGCTCGTCTTGGTCGCCGGGGTATTGTAGTGGGGAATTTGCAAGGCACTGACTAGTGGGACCATCGCTCTCGGAGTGCGAAGCGCGAGTGTGTGCACGAGCTGTAGACGCTGGACGGCTCAAGCATTTCTGTTCCTACCGGCTGCCTGCCTACTACCTGGCGTCGCTATTAAACTCCCTTGCAATATATATATATATATATATATATATATATATATATATATATATACATATATATATATATGCCCGTCGACTAAGCCATCGAACGATGTTCGATGGCTTGGTCGACGGGCAACGCTAAAATTATTTTGCTTTGCTCTGAATGAATACTGCAAAAAAACAAGAAAACTTTGAGTGCATATATTTATCTTACAATTCTGTTTCTTTCATGTGAAAATCGAACATGACTGACTCCAGAATAACCGAATATTTTATTGCGTGCAAGTCAGGGGTTACTATACTGTCTCTCACAAAAAACATGTTCATTTTCTTTTTTGAGACGTAAAAGCGAGGGCTTTAAAGTGAGGTAGTGTGAATTTCAGACACTTGCATACTGTCGATAATAATTTGCCTTCCATGGAGAGTTAACGCAGCGTGATATTTATTACTTCGATTGCCATGCAGCGAAGACGAGAAATAAAGATGAAATGAACACGTGCAGTTGCATTTGAGCCTGTTTTCTTGACTTCGTCTTTGTTTTCTTTGTGTACAACACTTGTAATACTTGAGAGTGAGTCATTGGTTATTTTCTCAGAGTAACTGCAGTGATGACAGTTCACGATTTCTTGGGGTAACGTTTGTATGTAATTCTGTGGCGAAACTAAGACTTTGCCGGGGCGTGCATATCTAGCTATTTTAAAATTCATTTTTAGAGGTTTTTTTGTTCCATGGATAACATCCAGCATGTAAAAAAAAGCGCCTTTGCCCTGTCGGTAAAATTCGGGCAAGCGTGCGTGCTTGACGTGTACCATACTGCTTTTGTTTCTTTCTTTCTTTCTTTCTTTCTTTCTTTCTCTCGTCTCCTCGCTTTCCTTTCTTCGTCCTATCTATCTCTCTCCCTTTCGCTCTCGCTCTATTTCTCATGTTTTCGTTCGTCCTTTTTTCTTTTTTCTTTCTTTCATTTTTTCTTTCTTTCGCTCTCTGTGTTTCTTTCATGATTCCTATCGTTCTTTCTCTTCTTTTCCCCTCATTTGTTCCTTTTTAGTTTTTTGTTTTTCGTGTGTTTTTGTTTTTTTCTTTCATCCTTTCCATTGATCTCTATATCTTCTCTTTTTCTTTCACTCGTTCATCCTGTCTTTCTCTTTCTCTTTCGCTCGTACATCTAACTTTCTCTCTCTTTTCCTTATCGCCCTTTCTTTACTTCTTTTCTTTTTTTCTTTTTTTCTTGCTTGCTTGTTTGCTTTTTTTCTCGTATTGCGCAATGCTCCCTCCTAACTGTTTCCTTCCCCAATGTCGGGAATTGGACCGTCATCCATGCGCTCCACAGCTCACCACGCGCACAGCAGCAGCTACAGGCAACGACCACAGTCAGGCGTTCATATACACGCGACAGTGAAATATGACAATGCAAATTCAGCTCGATAAAAGACAGATTTGCACATCAGAAACGGCTGATTTCAGACAATCCCGTGACGATCGAGAGAGGATCAATTGCATGGTGGTACATATATAAATAACGCGTGGGACTATTGCATCTTTGAGGGCCGCATTTCTTTACGTTAGCGGGCCCAGAGTTTTTTTTTTCTACGTACGACGCTGAAATTTGTTAGTTGTTATAAGAGCTTCGTTTTAAAGACGTTCTCTTTCGCCTGCAGATTCGGCTGCCTGTACATGTCGTCGTGCGGCTTCTTGATGAACAACTTCATGGATTCGTTCTCGATACCCGGGGGTAGGAATGGCCTGCCGATGGGCGAGAACAACGCGAACGGTATGGTGAAGCGACCCGCCACTACGATGACGCCCGTCATGATAACGAACGCGAAAGGGGGAGCACTTTTCGCCGCCCTTGGCGCCACTGGCGGCCTCCAGGGGATCTCGGCCATGGGACAGGTGAGTGGCTGTGGTACCTTGTTGGTGATATTGAAGAACACCAGGCACAGCAAATGGTAGAAAATAGAATGGCACAGGCGATCGCTCCTGCTGTCCATTGTTCTTTGCACCGCTCTACATCCTGAACAGGTACCAAGTTGGCCTTCTTTTAATACCGTAACATGGTTAGCGTCCTTGCGGAAGCCTGTTAATCATACTGACTTTCTCGCACCGTCGGAAGAAAGATCAGCATCTTAAAGCGGTAGTGACAAGAAATTTCTCTATTGTTGTTGTTTTTTTTGCGTCAGGTGAAAGACCAAGTCCTCAAAATGCACAAAAATAAAAATAAAATACGGGTAAGCGTGACTGCACCCTGAACAATTAATTACCACATGTATGTAAAACTTAGTTTCCGCTCCTACGATACCTTGACATCAACACGCACGATCAACTTCCGGGCACCTGCTTGCGCGAGGTTTTGGCGTTTCCACGGCCACTCCACTGCGCGGCTCCGCTGTCGATGCACCGGCGGCCATTTTGTATGTTTTGGCAACTGACGTCATCAGCAGTCGCACTGACACGTGAAATCGCTTAGAATTCACGCTGTGGCTGGACGTCACTCTCAGCAGGTACGCTGTGCGACAATTGACTTTAATATAAAAAAATAAAAATCTAATTAAATGATTCAGTTTCACACTCGCTCAGAGTGTTATCCGTATAGACCAGAATTTTCATCGCTTGCAGGGCGCAGCCATTTTTGCTAGTGGGCTGCCGATGACGAGGAACCGAAGACAACGCTGGCATCCCGCCTTTTTTTATCACGTGATATAGCCACCATGTTCGCTCGCCATCTACTGTGACGTGACGATTCCTCGGCCCCAACGCTAACCTCGCTGTCAGATCACAACTATATATATAGTCAAAATTATTTATGCTTGCTTTAAACGTGGGCGGCGGGAGTAAATGCGTATGCTCTGCTGATTCGCAAAAGGAAGGATTGATTATAAAGGAAGAAGTCGCGTAATGGACACCTGGCAACTGCATTTGCAGCATGTGTTCTAGGATAGTTTGAAGCGGCCGGTCTACTGCTTACAGACGTTCGTTTTTTCTTTTTGTGATATTGTAGAAGCATTTAACACGAGTGTATGAAAAAGATATTTAACGTATCAGCAGCTTACGTGGTGCTCAACTATGAGAGAGCAGGAAGCCGTCCCCATTCAATCACTGCTGTGAATCAACTGAACCTTGACGGTAGGCTAACAAATGAGAAGGCAATGGTGACTCGGCCCGATTACGCTATCACGTTCTGCTCCGAAAATGGAGCTCAAGCATCCTCGTAGTTTTCTCTCTCTTCGTTTTTTTTTTCTTAATGACAGAGGCACTCGTATAATATGATGCGGGACGGAAACTTCTTTTGGGAAAACATAAGCACATCCCTTTTGTAATTAACCATACTTAAGCGTTGAAGCGTCATTACAGTAGAGCGAAATCTTGCAGTGAATCGTTTGTCCCCAGAACTAAGGTTTACCGAAAATTTTACAATGCCTACCTCTGAAATGCTCTGCGCCCACCCCCTCCCAATACCATTCACAAAATAATTATTACTTAATGAATCGGAACTGATACTTTCCGTTGGAAGATCAATGAGCGGTGATGGGCTTTGCTATACCGGAATTGTATGCGGTGGTTTTCTTGAATATTGATTGTGCGTAGACGTCAACAGCATTTTATTTTATTTTATCGTTTTTTTTCGCAGTTCTTGGAATGCATCGGCACGTTTGCTGTGCTGGACTGTGCCCACAATAGCGTGCGAGGTCATCCGTTCCCCGACGAGAAGACGTTCTCGCTCGCGGTAGGACCGAAACTTGGAGGCTATGACCCGGCAAATTAAGTCAAATAAGGAATTTTCGGGTTCTTACGTCACAAAACCACGATATTTACACTTCGTAAAGACGTTCAAGGAAGCATCAGTCAGCCGCTACAAAAGAAAACTTTTCATTCGATCAAACTTGTGTCCCGGGAAATGAAAATTCACGGTCATGCAATTAAAGCGATACACGTTATGCGCTGCTGTCGGCCGTCGGTTAACCTGCTAGGTGGTATTCTAACCATGCCATCGAAGATTTAGGATTTCAGCGTTATCACTGGTGGCTGCGTAAGCTCTGGGCTATTCACGTCATGCGCGAAATCTTAACGTAATGATCTCAATTTATTCCGAAGCTACTCAAACAATGCTGCGTGGCCTGCGCCGAGCGTTGGCTAACGACTTTGGTTGGTGGAATCCTAGTGCGTCAAAATAAAGCACGCGTTGCAATATGATTATGACACACGCCATAGCGGATGGCTTCAGAAGCTTTGACCACCTGGGGTTCTTTCTAGGCACTCTGGAATCGAAGCATTCAGGGTATCTAAGGTTCTGTCCTCGATCGAAAATGCAACCGCTGCCCTCGGCATTCGACCCCGTGGTCTGCGGGTCAGCAGTTCAACACCATAGCTACTAGCTAGACCACCATAGCGAGTCCGGTAGGTCAAGTAAAAAAGTTCGACGTTTGCTTGTTGCTGTAACGTTTGCTGTTGTTGACTATAGCATGCCGTTCAAGACCGTCCTGCGACTGAAAAAGAAAGAAGCTGACGTGCCACATGAGATATACTGTCTGTCAATCTATGACGCAGCTCCTTGTGCAAATCGCTATCTACTCACTCTTGCACCTCCCGTGTACTCGTGACATTGTCGCTTATGGTTCATGTGTGTTGTGAGGCAACTGCTATAGACTGCAACTGATTTTTTTTTTAAAACACAGGGAGTCAGCTCTGTGTAGCCAACGCCTCCTAGAGAAACTATGCCAGGAACGTCGCTCTCTTTTCAACCGAGAGCCTCCTGCCATAGCACTGAATCTCAGAGGACATGCTTCCTGCTCTGTGTTGCGACTGGCCGCCGCATGAGACCGCTCGCCTCCGTACCGCTCAGTCACGTGACATTACCGTACCGCTCCGTCACGTGACATCACGGCTGCTCGAAGTCAACTGTGAGAGTTGCTGTATTCGCAGAGAACGGCCGTCAGAGACGCTTGCCTTCGTGCCGAAAAAGGAGAGTAAAATCAGAGTGCAGAGCAGTGCATTCGCGGCTCACGTTCCAGAAATAATTCTTTAGGATGCGTTGGTCTAGCTCATGAACATATGCATTAAGGAATTAAAAAAATATATGCAAGACCATGACACAGGAACGCTAGCGTAGGTTTCGCGGGCCGCATACGACCCGCGAGTTTCGTATTTCAGAGTCCTGTATTAACGCGTCTCTAGATCTATTTTCGTGTTTCTTCAAGTGACTGAATGAGCCTTTCCCTTCGTTCACTTAAACAAACTGCAGCATGTGGGAACCTGGAACGAGTACCGCTGCTTATGTAAACGTTTCGAAATCAGGTGTTGTAATTTCTAAAAGACGCTTCCTTACGCTGCTGTCTTACACTATTAGGTCAATTCCCATGTCGACGCTAACAACTGAAGGACAAATAAATGGGAAGAAGTTACAGAACCCACTGGTAGAGGCCTAGGCGCCCATCCCGGAATTCGTTTGTAACGTGTTGTTTTTCGAATAGTAAATAACCGAAAAAAAGTACCCCCCCCCCATTCCTCCCCACCGATAGAAATTCCTGACTACGAGCCTTATAGCTTCTAGCTAACTGCAGGTAACTACACCATACACGGTTCGGAATGAATTACGAAAATTGCCGCTTTGCTATGCAATGAATTAAGTGAGCATCGTATAATAGGAAGCTCAGAGCGCGACTTGACCCGTTGCCGTGATCATGCGCTATCTCTACGTGGTCTGGGAATCGGTGATTTGTTTCTCGAAGAAGTCAGGTATAGCGGGCGTCCCGAGTCCAGCTGTGATGCATCATAACACCAACGCATTTTTCAGACTAATCTTTCGCACAGCTTTGTAAGAGAAAGGGACTCACACTGTGTATACTTTTAATGTTCGGCGGTTGCACCCGCCATTGTGGTCTAGTCGTTATGGTTCTCGACCGCTGACACGAAGGTCACGGGATCGAATCTCGGCTGCGGCGGCCGCATTTCGGTCATTCCAGCCATAGAGTTTCCCACAATACTAACTAGAGGGAACTCTGGCGCTAGTGTCTATGGGAGCTGCAACGCACGGCACTTCAACGAGCATGGCAATGATGGGTAGTACACACATTTGTCTAATTTTCGTACTTCTGGCCTGCTTCTGGCTCCGTGTGTGTTCGTGTGGCTTGGAGCTGTTTTTTCACGAAAACATAAATTAGCAAATGTTCACCGTATGTGCTTCACAACGTTATTGTTTTATGCTTACTATTTCGAATCAAGTCCCTAAGTTCAAAAGGGTTCGTTCTTTCTTTCAAAACAAAACCGAAACACGGCAATAAACAAAGCCGCAAGTACGATTCGCCACCCGCAAGTACGAAGACTAGGCAAAGGTGTGTACTACTTATCATTCCCATGGTCGCTGAACGATCGCAGCGCCCGAGTGCCCTGTAGTTAATTTTGAGAAACTCTATGATTCTAGCGACGCAGGTGGCACCATGTAGCCGTCCTCCGAAGCTGTGGCGCGGTGATAAACTGCGACGCAAGTTCGGTCTCTCAGTAGTTATGAACCAATGTAGGCGTCTTCACGCTCTGCGATGCTGACGTGCACGCTCGCGAAATCACCGTCTCGTCCGCCATTTCAACCTACCGCTGCGCCGCCTATAGTCGCTGGAATGATCGAATAGAAGCGAAGTGCTAGAGGCCCATGAACTTGACGTTTACAATTTTCTTCACCTGAAAAAAAAATTATGGAGCTTGTTTTTCAATATGCAGAAATCAACCAGCCCGAAGCAGGTGTACGTTGAAGAGTTCAGCTTGGCAAACTTTGCAGAGCACTCAGCTATATACGGTGTCTCTTGTAACCATATCGTGGTTTCGGGACGTAAAACCCCAACAATTATATGGTGTTCAGTGGTTGATCGCGTTCATTGACTGCGTGCGTTGAACATTTTACAGGAAAAAGAGCTGAAGAACTTTGGCCACAACATCGTCCACAAGCCCTTGACTGCGACGCTGAACGGCGTCGTATTAACCGAACGAAACACGTGGATTGCCG
This sequence comes from Rhipicephalus annulatus, assembly GCA_013436015.1. Classification (NCBI taxonomy): domain Eukaryota; kingdom Metazoa; phylum Arthropoda; class Arachnida; order Ixodida; family Ixodidae; genus Rhipicephalus; species Rhipicephalus annulatus. The sequence goes on from WOVY01004036.1 coordinate 73,990, forward strand.
TGGGTGACGTCAATTACACCGATGGTGGAACGCGCGGCGAACAGTATGTTCACCCGGTTGTGAAAAACGTAGCGCATTGACAACACGGAGAACAGCTTGAGTAGTCGCGCAGATTTTGATGACGTAATAGTGCTATGTTGAATGTTCCTGCTTGGACTTTACGGCGTGGCGTTTCAGCAAAAACGCTTTTCCGTTTGCATCTCGGCATTTGATCGTTGAATTTCTTTTTTTATATACGCGTGCTCCACAATATGAGAAGTTCACAAAACCATGTTATTTAACCTCTGTTGCCGATTTCACTTGCCGCCATCTGTTTTCTTGATCATAACGCGAAGACGAACACCATTGCACTTCATTCACCGGTGGTACAATAACGGTGCTCATCGGCCTCTTTTGTTCATCGAACCCTCCTCACTGAGTAGCACTGGCAGTTGGGCGAGTCGGTGTGGGTTCATAGTTGGTGTGTGGTTCACGAGGACGGGTGCCGGCACCCATCCTCGTGTTCTCGTCGTTCTTGTGTCTCGTGTTTTTTGCCCCGTCCTCAACTATGAACCAACTTCGCTTAATTCAGTTTTACACCAAAGCTGTCACAGTCTATCTATCTATCTATCTATCTATCTATCTATCTATCTATCTATCTATCTATCTATCTATCTATCTATCTATCTATCTATCTATCTATTTATCTATCTATCTATCTATCTATCTATCTATCTATCTATCTATCTATCTATCTATCTATCTATCTAGCCGCCTCTGTTGTGCTGTCATCGTCATCATAGTATTAGTATTAATATTAGTAGTAGCAGTAGTAGTAGCAGTAAAAGATCTAGTAGTGGTAATGGTAGTAGTAGTGGTAGTAAAAGCTCTAGTAGTGGTAGTGGTAGTGCAAGTAATAGTAGTATTATTGGCTCACTCTACCATTGGGGTAACGAGTAACAAATTAAATCGAATGAAATTACTGTCTTATTCTGGAAGTCCTCACTATCGTCATCATTACAGTGCCACCGGGCCACGGTTTTCACGGCGTGGAATAGGCTGAATTTTTGCCCGTCGTTGTGGGCTAAGGTACCCGACTGCTGATCGCGCAGGTCGCGCGATCGAATCCCGGCTGCGGCGGCTGCATTTTCGATGGAGGCGAAAATCCTGTAGGCCAGTGTACAGAGATTGCACGTTAAAGGTGCACGTTAAAGAACCCCAGGTGGTCGAAATTTCTGGAGCCCTCCACTACGGTGTCTCTCCTAATCATATGGTGGTTTTGGGTCATTAAACCCCACATATCAATCAACAGAGTGGATTTTTTTTCTGTACTTTTATTATTTTGCAGCTTCTGTGCACAACATTTAAGCGTGTGCGCGTCTGTTCCAAATGAAATGAGCTCTAGCCAGCAGGCGCGTGGGTAGTTATGTAACTTTTCCACGGCACACCATGGAGTCTTCGAGCAACGTCTCATTCTCAGGAGAAATGCTAAGTCTTCCGACTAGACATATACGGCGTTTAATACACAGATGCATAAATTCCTTGGAAATATTGGTCTTGAAATTGAGAGATTAACCAGACTGCATCACACCATTATCATTGCTATTACTCATTGCTGTTGGACCATTACTTTTGATGGGCTTTTTTCCACACATAACAGCAATGCTAAAAAGCAAGCTTTCAAGGCGGCCTGACGAGGATGGTTTTATCGTTGATCACTAGTTATTTTAGGCGAAAGAATTTAGTGGCTCATCAAACGCAAAAATTTACCGTCAGTATGTCGTGTCGGAGGTGTCGACACGAGTAGTGCAAGAACATCACCAAGTGATCACGTCACAATACGCTAACTATTATGACGTCATAATGACGTCATCGGACAACGTCATATCGTTAATGGTGGGCCAATCACGAAGGCAGTGAAGAAAGCACTTGTGGGGGCAAGGAGGGTCGCTGCTTGAGCTTTTTTTTTTTAACCACGGAACAGTAAACGGACCGCTTGCTCAAAATTTGGCGTCCGTTTTTGTCCATCCACGAAGAAAAAAAGTTTCGGCAGATCCCACGTACCTTGGGAATCGATGTTATGCAAAGCATGCGGATGCAAGATGAATTTGTGAATCTTTTATTAAGCTTGACGTTATGAAGTGGCGCTCAATATATGTAAAAATCTACGCACACACACACATTGAGCAACCGCATATCGTTTGTCTGAAATACCTGGCTCAAGGTAGCCAAAGAGAAAAACGAGAAGAGAGACAAAGAGCGCCAATATGTACCAAAGAGCCTAATATGTACCAACTAGCCCAACAAAACGTACTGTTAAGCCATATCTTTTGTATTAGCATTTGTTTGCAGTTGCGTAACGATGCCAACAGCAACGTGGATATTAGCAACACCAGAAGCGGTAAGCTGAAATGAAACACTGGTGTTAGCGCTGAGGCTTACGAGGATGGTATCCCTCAACACTGCTACACAAATAAACCTCAATGAACTAGCGTCTCTCTGGGGTCAATGGACTTCAACGAAATTTATTGGGTGCGTTACTATGCGCGTTTCTCGCACTTACGAAAGACAGCAGGCCTAACGGATGCGCATTGAAGGTAGGAAAACAAATAGTAGACGGCAGCTTATTGTTGTTGTTGTTTGTCATCACGTTAACGTTTCTGCAGCTCCACGCTGACTTTACTACGCTAGGGAGCCTTGGAACTAAAGCCTGAGGCGTGTTCACAGAGGCTGCGAACATCCGGTAGTACTTCCTGAGATTTGCGTTGTATCCAGGCTGTGGCGGCTGCATTTTCGATGGAGGCGAAGATGTTGTAGGCCCGTGTGCTCAGATTTGGGTGCACGCTAAGGAACCCAAGGTGGTAGAAATTCCTGGAGCCTTCCTCTACGGCGTCTCTCATAATCATATGGTGGTTTTGATACATTAAACCCCACATATCGATCAATCAGATTTTCTTTGTGCCTACTGCTTGGCCCCATTGCGAGTCAGAATTTCAAGAAAGCCAACTTTACATTGCTTTATCGCAGCACATTTTTGCAAGACTGCAGTGATATGTGGAAAAGCGCACTCAACAACAGAACAAGACAGGTTGGGAAATGAATTACAGTAGTTAAAATACTTTTTCTTTGAGTGTTCTAATGATTCATTTATGATATCTAGTAATTTTGTATTGTAATGAATTCAAGTGACTTAATTTACCGAAATTTCTTGTCACTTTCTTAATTACTTTTGAAGCAAGTATATCCTGTTCACATCCCAAATGCCACAAACTGGTCAGAAAATTAAAAAAAAGACTAAGTTACTCCGAGTGCCAAACGTTTGCTAAAATAACTTCAAAGTAATTCCTCAACGTTTCAGAAATTAAGGTATATTAATTTCATTAGTTAGACTATCTTCTATTGTAATTGCGTTAAAATGCCAGAAGAGTAATTATTCACGTAATCGCAAAGCCATCTTAGTCGGCTCTGTGTCATCGTAGTACTAATAATAGTAGCAGTAGCAGTAGTAGGTCACGTGACCAGGTATGGGCAAGAAATAAAGAATAAAAGGAAGTGGTGGTGACGATATCAAATGATAATGATTTCGATGATGATAAGTGGTGCAGGTGACCTTAATAGCTACACACACACTCTTGCGTTTATAGCTTAGCTGTCCGATGGTTTTGACTGCGTGGTACTACATTACTTTTAAGTGCGGAGCCCTTAGGGGAGCCAAACTGTCTTATGCTGTCGTCGTGGCTTGGCGAATGCAAGCAGAACCCCACATTTCTGAGCCAGCTGTTGGACTGCTGTATATGGACAAGTTGTACTGCTGTGTATGGGCAGTCATGTTCCGGGTGCGTGCACGAGTGTGCAACCTGGGTCATATATGCAAATGCGTGCACGTCACAATGTTACAAAACAAATATTACAGGCCTAGTTTATTGAGGCACGTCTGTTCTTGAGAATGCGGTGGGCGTGCACCCTATGCAAACAGGAAACCGCTGCACTCGACCCGGGGAAATGTCGAGCCGAATGCAGAAACGAGCTAAACTCTTAGAATTTCTCGCGAAGGTGGGCCGCCTCACTGCGCTGCGGAGACCTCGACAACGAACTCTGGACTGTCCAGCGGGCCCGTGAAGCGGTCCTGAGAGAAGGTTTCGACAGTCCTTCGTAGGAGACCTGAGCCCGGAGCTCTCAAACATGCAGGAACCCTAACTAAAGTTGATTCTCTCCACGGCGGAATTCCTTCATTATATAGATGAGCCCACAGTGTATGCGCTTCCACTGAAAATAGAAAGACGAGAAAAAAGAGAAATCCATGACAGAAAATTGATGACCCACTAACTATAGCTTCTTCGAATAACAAACTGCATAAAATATTCGATAAATTGCCATATGTTCGCCAATACCATCCATTTGGTAGAAACCACGTACAGAGGAAAACATAGTTGTCAAAACGTCAGGTACCAAATCACCGAGTATGTTGAAGAAGAGAAGGTACAAACAAGAGTGCGCAAACTCTGCGAATTTATATATAACACAAGAACTTAACCTTGCTGAGTCAGCGATCAGCTCTCGAATTTTACTAGCCACACTACCACTTATTATTTAGCTGATACACTGCAATGATTCAACTTTCAGGAGAATTTTATATAACGATTCCACCTCAGATATTCAACAAATTCTATTATTTCTCTCCTCCCCCCCCTTTTTTCTTCTTTTTTTTACATTGCGCCAAAATAATTTCACAGTCAAAACACAGTAAGCATATTCCCCTAGTCTATAAAACCTAAAGGTATTGATTTGCATTACCACCGGCTTCTTGGCCAATCCCCCTTAGTGGGTGAGTGCCACAAAAGAAAGGAACAAGCAAGCAAGCAAGCAAACTAAAGATTTAAGAAGCCGGCAACATACAAGTGAAGAATTCGGCAATATGGTGTGTCGCTTCGTTCTTTCAATGCTAATTGCATCAACACCAACATTCGTTTAACAACAACACTGGCATCTCCGAAATGTAGCTACCATGCATCCACATCATTGGTCCCCTCATATGCGAGTGAATGAAGTGAACCTGCTAGACGACATAGACTTGAAGTTCTACCCCAGTTTATCTTTTCTTTACATGTGTTCCACATTATCTAATAATCTCTCACTGTAACAGCAACTCTGAACAAGCACGTCTCAGTCTATGTCTAACATTTCGGATATTAGGTGCACACCAAAATATGCAACGTGTCCCAACTTTTGAGGTAACTCAACACGAAAAGGTATAACGTAAGCAGGCTAACGAGCAAGAAACAAAAACATAAAAGAAAAAAAACTTCATAGCGTCCATTGATTAATTAATTAATTGCGGGAGAAATTTCTTGCGAAGTATGCCTTGCACTTTCGTTTACGGTAGAGTGTACTTTTTTTCAACGAATATTTCGCCCTAAGACTAATGCTTTGATATAAGAATTACCTCAATTTTCAGCTGCTTCTATATTTCCATAATCTTGGAATGCTCGATCAGTGAGCGCTACATCAATCAACTGGCTCATATGGGCTGTTCATGATGGATAGCCGTATACTGTGTAAGCAACTGAACTGAATAGGAATGAAAAATCATTGATACTTAGCTTACACTAGCGGAGTTCACGTCAGCACTGTTTGTTTGTTTGTATCCTCTAATCCATGGCTCGTACCCGCTCTGGGGGATTGGCCAAGAGAACATATAGTCTCATACGGATGATAACTTCGTTATTGCTTACAACGAAAAAAAAAGGGGGGGGGGGCGGGGGAGTTGTATAGTGAAGACAGTATTTAAAAAAAGAAAGAAACCAAATATTTAGATCGTGAGAAAAAAGACTCAACAACAAAGTAGACACTAATAGCTACAACTTGATTTTGGGAGCCGACCAGACAGCTGGTTTTGCCAAACCCGATTAATTTGGTATGTCACGGATTTATCCAGAATTGAAAATTACTTTTAGACCTGTTTTTTTTTTAGTGTCTCTTAACTTGGGCTTTATGTTGAAAAACGTTTAGAGTCTTGAATAAAATTGCACACCGCTTCGAATGCATCTCTGTGGCAATTTCCCAAAACAGGGGCACCAAAACTTAGAACATTTTCTGTGGTTAAATTTAAACCTAGCTTCGCAAATGGAATATCTAGAAGTCATTTCCCAATTAATGCATAGTTACGACATGAACCAAAATAATATTCAATAGTTTCTGATTCTTCGCAGAACAAACAAAGGGGGGAAAAGTGTCAGACCAGCTCTTTGTATTGATATGTCCGATTTAACGTCCCAAAACCACCATATGATTATGAGAGACGCCGTAGTGGAGGGCTCCGGAAATTTCGACCACCTGGGGTTCTTTAACGTGCACACAAATCTGAGCACACCGGCCTACAACATTTCCGCCTCCATCGGAAATGCAGCCGCCGCAGCCGGGATTTGAACCCGCGACCTGCAGGTCAGCAGCCGAGTACCTAAGCCACTAGACCACTGCGGCGGGGCAGCTCTGTGTAAATAAAAATTTAATGGGGGGGACACGGCTCCGGAATCTGGAGATTATAATTTCAAGTTTTTTTTTTTTTTTTTTTGACGGACTCCACTGGGCTTTCCATGGAAATTTGAGGTGCTGATAATCTGTCCATTGTGTGTGATATTTTCTCTATCTGTAAACAATCTGTAAAAATAGCGAATTTCCTATATCTAACCCCTGATAAGTATTATAATTCGAGAAGTACTGAAATTACTGGTCCATCGAGTGATGCTCGTGCCAAAGCATCTGCCAATTCATTTAATTGTAATCCACAGTGACCTGGGACCCACACTAATTTGAGGAGTTTTAAATGCGGCGGTGCTAATGTGTGGAACGCTGCTAGGGCACGAGATTGTTCAGAGGTTGTCAGAGCTGCACACACCGAAAGTGAGTCTGTTAGGATGATTGCACTGGTCTACGTCGTAGGAATTTTACGAAGAGCTAAAATAATAGCTACTAGCTCGGCTTCAAATATAGGAGTGAAATCTGGAAGCCTTACTGAAAAAGACCAGCCGAGGAAATCAGACGCAATTCCTACGCCTGCCTTTTCATTGTTGACAGAAGCATCTGTAGCTATTACATTTTTTGTTTCTGCATGTACCAAGTAATCGTTTAATGTAGTGGTCAAAAATCTAAGAGATTGCAATTTGGCTTGTGGGGGGGAAATTTTATCGTACTCTATTCTAATGTTGATGGTTGAGGTATTAGTTTCAATTACTGTGCTAATGTCTACATTTATGCAATCCAGTTTCTTTTTAACGAAAATCATCTGAGGGGTATGAAATCGAGGTCAATGTGCAAGAAAGAAAGAGTCAGGGTCGCTGATAAATGCGTACTTCGCGCCGGTAAACTGTAGAACATTAAGAAGGTTTGAACCGTTAGAATGCGGAATCGACAGAGGAGTGTTGGCAATCGCGCATCTTGATACAATACATTATTCGCCACGAACATGGGAAGTCCCAGGCATATTCGCAGGGCTTCTCGCTCTAACATTACTAGTGGTTTAATTTTATAACCAGCGGCCCCCGAGAATAATACACATCCAAATTCCAATATTGGTCGCACATACATTTTATATATGATTAACGTCGTGTGTCTGCGCAGCCCGTATTTTCTGTTGCTTAACCTGCGTAATAAACCTAACGCCCGTTGTGCGTTTGCTGTTATATAATCAATGTGTGGGCTCCAATTTAGCTTTTCATTATAAATCCTTCCTAAGTACTTAACTGAATCAACTTGTGGAATAGGTTCCCGATTATACAATACAGAAATTGAAACTGCATCTGCTATAGGAAACACCAAGAGCACCCTTTTACTGATGTTCAATGACAATGAAATGGATTGCAACCAAATTTTTAGTGTATTAATATAACTTTGCAGTTTTTGTTGTAGTGAGTAAATGTCGCTCTCTGCAGCGAAGAACGCGATATCATCTGCATGAATGTAGACACTGACATTCTGAACAATTGGAATAGAGCTCATCAGTATATTGAATAATGCCGGAGATAGGACGGACCCTTGGGGAACACCACGTTTCTGTTTGAATTTATGCGAAAAACAGCCATCCTTCACGCAATACAATTCCCTTGATTTTAGGAATTCTGCTATCCACTCAGTAATATACTGAGGAAACTTTAGATTCTGCAAGGTGGTCAGTAGAATAGAGTGCTCGACACTGTCGTACGCTTTAGCTATGTCGAGAGTTACTAATGCGGCGTACTGTTTCCTTTTACGAGCAAGCTGTATTCGACTCTCTAAATCCGCATGGGCGAACCAAATTGAGCATTCACAACGAAAACCAATTTGATTTGGCTTTAATATGACCTTATTCGTCATCCAGGAGTTTATTCGGCCCTTTAGAACCCTCTCTATGAGTTTCACCATGTTCGAAGTTAGCGAGATGGGTCTGATATTTTCTATGGTAAAACCTACTCCTTGCTTTTTTATTAATGGGACTACCTTAGATATTTTCCAGTCATACGGTATCCAGGCATTCTTTAAAGAGTAGTTTATGAGATTAATGACGTCGCCGGGGGATAGCTTGAAAAAAATTTTAATCATAGGAACTGTGATTCCATCTGGACCAGGAGCTGACGATGGTAGGTCTCGAATGACTTTTGACGCTTCAGACAGCGTTACGTTTTCGAAGTCAGTGCTTATGCTAGACTTTTGCCAGTTGAAAGCCATAATCGAAGAAAATCTAATTTCTAGACCTCTGCCAATTGACTCTAAAGAGTTCTTCGTTTCTTCCAATGATAGTTTTTCATAATTAGTATTTAATGTACACGGCATGATTTTGCGAGATCGCATATATTGAAATAAAGCTTTCTTATTGTTGGATTTCGAGAGAAAATCGAAATGTCTTTTATCATAATCTTCTTTAGCTTGAGCCACCGTGTGTAAATACAGCGGCAAGAAATTTATAATCTGCCCAGTTCTTAGGGGACTGATTATGCATTAGCTTCTTCCAAGCTGCCTGTCTTCGTCTGTGATCTCGTGAACAGTTGGAATTCCACCAGGGGCTATAGGGTATTCTCTTCGGCGATTTAACAGTAAATTCAGCGTTTTTGTATGCCCTTTTAATTACTGCGCTTATTTTCATAGCTTTAGTGTCATCTCCATCCTGAGAAGGAGCGTCTAAAGCAGTTTTTAGGTCGTGTTGAAATTTTGCATAATTTATATAGGTTCGGGCATGGAAGCATCATGGTTTGACGGGGCAAGCGATCTCGAACATTATTGGAAAGTGGTCACTGTTGGAGGCGCAATCAAGGGCCGTCCACGATGTACTAGCAATGGCCGAGCTTACAAAGCTTAAATCTAAGGCGGAGCGTGAATGACCTCGAATAAATGTGGGAGTTCTAGCGTTAAGGCACAATAAGTTGTTGTCTACCGACCAGTCCCACAACCGTTGTCCACACTGATCAGTTCTAAAACCCCAGCAGGTATGGTGAGAGTTGAAGTCACCAACTATAATTTTTTCTTTACAGCCTGAATTAGCAGCCATATCTAACAGTCTCGTGTCTTGAACGCCTACAGGAAAGTAGACGTTTATTAGCGAGAAAGGCAAGTATCCTGGCAAGGTAATATCTAACGCGAAAATTTCGCATTCAGAAGACATACATTTGTATGAGTTTTTGACTTTTAAACTAATTTTATTGTTTATAAAGAAAGCTAAACCTCCACCTTTGGATGGACGGTCTAGACGAAAGGTTTGGAAGTTGGGTAGGTGAAATACATGATGTGTGGATAGCCAAGTTTCTTGTAATGCAATAATAGCCGGATCGAATTTGGAAGACAGGTATAACAGATCTGTTATGGCTGAGTGAAGAGATCGGCAATTCCAATGTATAATTTTAAGAGACCCTATGATTTCGTTAAAATGGTTTCAGCAATCACCTTTTCTAAAATACTTTCTTTTAGAAAATCGGTTTTTGAAAGATTGTCTTTCTGGTATTTCTTGCTTTTTACATGTTTCGGCGAGCTAGGTTTTTTCGATGCAGGGGATCTAGAATGCTTTAGGCATTTGAGATCTATGTCCATATCTTGTGTGTCCTGAGAAGCTTCCTGTGCACCCTCGCTTTGCCTCTGAACGCCTTCTCCAGAGGGCTCTGCAGACTGTGCATCCGGTGGAGTTATCTCAGATTCTGCCTCACTTGTCGGGTGTGCAGACTCAGCATTTTTTACAGCCGTACTTATATCTATCTGTGCTCCATAGACTTGAGCGATTTGGTTATTCACAATGTGCGACAGCGACTCACATAGGGTGGTAGCAAGGCGTTGCATAGCCTTATCCACAGCCTTCTCGATCATGTCCGCAATTGATAGGGAAAAGGATGCTTCCATTGCTATGTTATGGCGGGCAGCTGCTCCTGCATACCCTTGAGTTCAGGCTTGGATTTCAGCAATGGCATCCTTTCGGGAGCATCGCCTTCTGTCTACAATTTCAAGGATTTGGGTTTCAGGTGCCTTGGCTGAGCAGTTTGGGTTATCAGCGCAGTGTGCTTCATGGCAAAGACAGCACTTTTCTTCCTTACTTTTACAGTCGTTTGAGTTGTGCGTCTCACCACAAATTCTGCATCTAGGTACTGACCTGCACCCTTTCACTGTGGGCCCATAACGCCAACACTTAATACACTGTAGGGGACGAGGTGATAGTGGCTCCACTCTGTATATGAAAGGCCACGCTTTGATTTCGGTTGGGCGATTCGACCCGGCAAATGTAGCAATCACGGACTCCGTTGGAACTTTGTTCTTGTCCACAACTCGACTACATCTATAGATAGCTATCACACCTGCTTCTGAAAACATATCTAATATCTCAGTTGGGGTCAAGTTGACAATCGACACCCCGAACGAGGCCTTTGACGCAAGCTAGGTGAGGTGGAATGAATGCGCTCACCGGGTTGGTAGCGAATACCGAGCATTTTAGTAGGTCTCGAACGCAGAGCTGGTCAGACGAGAAGCAAAGAATGCCACCCTTGCCGAACTGCCTGACCTCTGTGATGCTTTGGTAGTGAGTTGTAGCGGCTCTCAACTCCGTCTGAATTATTTTTGGATTCTTCATCCGTATAATATCATCGTTGCTTGGGACCAATGCCACAGGAACGGATGAGATGCCATTGCGTAAAAACAAATCCACTGGCAATTCCTGCGAAGGAAGAGAAGCAGACCAGAGGAAAGCCCCTGGTCCAAATAGGAAAACGGCATCTGCCTGGTCGTACTATCTGAAAACACACTTGCTAATCAATTAGGACACTATGGAAACGCTTACCCAAAAAAAGAGTAAACAAAATCAATCACAACTACTCAATTCTTGGCCAAACCCTCCGAGCAGGCAAACGTCTTGTCTTGTCTTGTCTCCTAGGAGATCTTGGCTCATACCCACATGGGGGATTGGCCACACTGTACCTCCTAATAGATCATTTTTTTACAACGCTTGCTAAAAATACTAAAGAGAAATTAGATAGGAACAATAATAATGTTCCTTTGAAAAAAAAAACATGAAAAAATTGCAGAAGAATGCGATAAACCAGAATATATAAAACAAATTAACAAGAATGAGGAAGGGGGAGAAAGAATTGGATATATCTGGCAGTACCACTAGCAGCGTATCCTTCCGGTTGCCTGAATGAATTTATGTAGCGCTGACAGAATAGCACTGTGGCCCACACCCAACTGACAGGCTCCAAACAATAATAGGGTGGATGTATTGACTGGCAATCCGAGCATACCAATCGGTCTTTCAAGAATTATTCGGCGCAGTGAGGCGAAGCGGCGGCATGTGAGAAGAAAGTGATCTATTGTTTCCGGTTCATTGCAAACTACACATAGGTTAGTTAATGAAAATCCAGATTTGTTGAGATAAAAATTTAACAGAGGAACTCTACAGCGAAAGCTTGTGAGGGTCACCTCACATTGACGGGAAAGGCATTTTGCGGTGTTCCATGGGAATTGAAAGTGCCGAAATTCTTCAGATTGTAGAAGCGACGTTTCGTTCATTTTTAAGATTAACAGGCGTTTGAATCTTTCGGCAGTAATAAAAGAAAACTGTGGAGCTACTAGCACCACCGGGAAATATAAAGATGCTGAAGCGAGCGAATCAGCAATTTCATTTAGTTCAATTCCAGCATGCCCGGGGACCCAAATAAACCGAACTTCTGATGGGCTATGCGGTACGAGAGACCAAAATATCCTGAGAAGAGGAGACTTCTTTGCGGACGTTAGATGTGTACATACGGACAAAGCATCCGAAATAATAATAGCTTTTGATTGCTGATAATTTAGTTTTCGACGAGCCAATGTAATAGCCAGGAATTATGCGAGATAAATTTGTGTGAAGTCAGGTAATCGGAGCGCAAAAGACCAATTAGGTTGATGAGAAAAAATACCTACTCCAGCCTTCTGAAGATTTTGCGTTGCGTCCGTCGAAATTACTACGTATTTAGGAAAATGACTGTGATGGTCTTGAAGGAGGCCCTCCAGAACATGCTTTGGAAGTAACTTGGCATTTTTCGGAAAAATATCATAAATATTGGGTTTGGGGAGTTAAATGCCGGAGGGAAACGCGAAGATTTGATAACAGAGACTCGACGAAAATGACTTGGGGTCTTTGATAACGAAACCACGGGCGCTGAAAAAAGAAACTGGATGTTTGATGAAAATTGTCTGTGAACAGAAGAGGAGCGCATCGTAAAGTTTTAAAAATGTTTGCACAGTAAGCTGTCGAAATCTAGCATCAAGTGGAATGATTCTAGCTTCCAAATAAAGCACGCTATTCGCGACACACCTAGGTAGCCCGAAACACAGCCGCAGAGCTTGCCTTTCTAGCAATATAAGATGTCTTAATTTGTAATCAGCACTTCCAGAAAACAGAACGCAGCCAAACTCCAGAATTGGGCGTACGTAAAGTTTGTATATCATAAGTAACGTATCCCTGCGCATCCCTGAATTCTTATTGCAAAACCGGCGAAGCAATCCTACGGCGCTTTCTGCTTTACGGGTGTTTGATTCTATTTGTTGCTGCCAATTTAATTTGTCCACGTAAACAATACCAAGATATTTTAGCGCTGTTACTTGTGGAATCGGATCATTTCGATAATGCAGTGAAAGAAATACGGGAACGGATAGAGGGAATACAAGCAGAGCACATTTGCTAACATTAAGTGAAAAAGACAGCCCGCCAAGCCATACCTCAAGCTCACTCAAATATGACTGTAGGATTTGATACAAACTATTGATATCTCGGGATGACGAGAAAAAAGCAATATCATCGGCGTAGACGTAAAGAGGAACATTTTTATGAACGGGAAACGTCAGTCGCTGATCGATGATGATGATGATGATGATGATGATGATCCTTGACACTCTGGCGCACACCCACAAAGGGGGATCGGCCAAGAACCGGGCGGCAGGATCTTAACTAAAAGGCTAATGGTTTTTCAAAGAAAACGTAATTTTGGGCTAAAAAATATAGAAAAGAAAGCCGAAAATCGAAAAAGGAGTATATCTGAGCAGGGAGCGATGCAGGCCATCAGATGCGATTTGAGACAGAGGTAATGGTGAGGGTGGGTCTATATATATATATATATATATATATATATATATATATATATATATATATATATATATATATATATATATATATATATATATATATATATATATATATATTGATATATCTATATATATATATATATATATATATATATATACATATATATATATATATATTGATATATATATATAGGCAGATTAACATGGCAATCGCTTTGTTTCAATTATGTATTCAAATACCGCAGAGCAGACGTCCCTGTGGCTATAACCGAATTTAATGCTGCCAAACGACAAAATTACTGCCACATTTAATTCTAATCCCAATTTTTCAAGTGGAGCTACCAGGTATCTTTTCCGTTGATGAGAATACCGGCGACAGAACAAAAAGAAGTGATCTATCGTTTCCATTTTTTGGCAAGTCTGACATAAAGGTGACGCCTTTAGACCAACTTTATGCAAATAATAATTCAGTTGAGGAATTCTGCAACGCAATCTTGTAAAAGTAACTTCCAAGTGCCGTGTTGCACACCACTGTCTATTCCAGCGGCATCTTAGATGTGCGAAATCTCGATATTTATCCAATGAGTAGCAGTCGTATTCACGCAAACAGAGGTTTCTAAACCTTATTGCTGTCGCGTAAGCCGTATCAGGCAAAACCGGGATAATGGGACCGCTAAGAGATACTGTGGCTAGTGCATCCGCCATCTCATTGAGATATATGCCACGATGACCTGGTACCCATAAGAGCTGCAGTTTTTTCAAGTTTGTCGGTATGAGTTGTCGAAACATGTGCATAAGTGTTAAGTTGGCTCCTGAAGACAGAGCAGCACATACTGAAAAAGAATCTGTAATTACGACTGCTTCCGATTCGCCCAAAGGAAGTTTCCGTAGTGCCAGTACAATAGCAAATAATTCTGCCATGAATATTGGTGCGTAATCTGGGAGTCTAACCGAAAAGGACCAGTCAAGGGAACGTGAGAAGATACCTGCCCCAGCCTTTTCATTTGATACGGATGCATCGGTCGCAATTATGTTGTTCAAGTTCAAATGCGCCAAGTAATCCTGCAGCCGATCATTTAAATATTGAAATGGCATTTGCTTTGCGTTAGAGGGATAAATATTCTCAAATTCTATCTTAAGATCTAAGTTAACGTCTCTTGTTGTGAAAATATGTTTTATTTTGACGTTCAGTGGTTCTAGCAGCGCTTGAACGAACAAGATCTGTGGGCAGTGGAATCGTGACCACCAAGTTTCAAAAATAAACTTGGTTCTTTAATAAAAGCATAAAATGATGCTCTCTGGGGCACAGTGTATAGTTTTAAAAATGTTTGGATAGTAAGCATTTTGAATCTATTCAACAATGATGGTAGACGCGCTTCCATGTATAGCACGTTGTTAGCAACAAACTTGGGCAGTCCAAGGCACAGTCGTAAAGCCTCCCTTTCTAATAGTATTAGCGGTCTCATTTTATATGTCGCACTGCCCGAAAATAAGACGCAGCCGAATTCCATGATAGGACGAATGTACATTTTATAGACCATTACCAATGTATTTCTTCGCAACCCCCTTTTTATGTTGCTGAGCTTGCGTAACCACCCCATGGCTCGTGTTGCTTTGGACGCAATGTGATCGATGTGGCTTTTCCAATTTAACGAGCTGTTATATATGATGCCTAAGTATTTAAGTGAATCCACCTGGGGAATCTGCTCTGTGCCATACATCAAGGAGATGTTGACAGGATCCCTGAACGAGAACGCTAGAAGCGCGCTTTTGTTTACATTTAGAGACATTCCAATTTTTTGAAGCCATTCCTCTATCATGTTTAGGTAATTCTGTAATGTCTGATAAAGTAATTGCAGATCACTGTTTGTCGCAAAGAAAGCAATGTCATCTGCATACACATATAAATGAATATCGCTATGTGTTGGAATCGAACTGAGGAAGATGTTAAACAACACCGGTGAGAGCACTGCACCTTGTGGTACGCCACGGTATTGTCGATATCTGTTAGAAAAACAACCCCTTTGAAAGCAATAAAATTCTCTCTCCCTTAAAAACTCTGCTACCCATGATGTCATGTATTTTGGTAAGTGTGACCTTTCCATCTGCTCTATTAGTATTTATGCTCCACTTTGTCATACGCCTTGGCCAAATCCAGAGTAACTAATGCACAATACTCTCTTCTACGCCTAGCCAACTGTATACGACTCTCCAAATCCGCGTGCGCACACCATATGGAGCATCCCGATTTAAAACCAATTTGACTGGGGTTCAATATTGATTTCTCCTCAATGTATTTTATCACACGTGCATTCAAAACTCTTTCAGTTAGTTTAACCAAATTAGATGTAAGAGAAATTGGCCTCACATTGTCAAGTGTATACCCAAGCCCCTGTTTTTTAAGTCTCGGAATTATTTTGGAAAGTTTCCAATCCGCCGGTATCTAAGAATTTTTCAAAGAGTAATTAACCATATTACAGAGTTCATGTGGGGAAATGTCATATAGTACTTTTATCATTGCTGAAGTTACTCCATCTGGTCCAGGTGCTGTAGGAGGTAAGTGCCTCACTACACCCGCTAGTTCCGCTAATGTCACCTCGTTGAACTCCTCCCCTGCAATTGGCTTTACTATGTGTCTTGGCATTGTTGATCTGAATCTTTCTTCTAATCCTTTAGCAACATTTTCTAAGATTTCAGTGAGTTCGCTAGGCGATAGAATTGAAGAATCAGTATTGTCTGATGGTGGTATCATTTTTTCTGGAACGCAAAAATCTAAAAAGCGCCTTTCTGTTGTATGGTTTTGAAAGATAGCTAAATTTGTTAGTGTCATAGTCATATTTTGCTTTGCGTACTGTGCGTTTAAAATCTGCTGCCACGTATTTATAGTCACACCAGTTTTTTGGGCATTGGTTGTGGATAAGTTGCTTCCACGCCGCTTTTCGTTTTCTATACCCCCTCGTACAATCAGCGTTCCACCATGGGCTAAACGACCCGCCTGTGCCTGAAGTTATTGAAAAAGTTGACTTTTTTATTGCTCTTTTCAGTACCGCACACAGACTCATAGCCCGAATGTCTTCCTGCATGTCCTTGCGAAGAACCAAAGTAGGCTTCAAGTCTTTTTGTAAACGCTCATAATTTACAAACGAGCCAGTTTTACCAGTTAAAAATATTCCGGGAAAGTTAATATCAAAGCTAATAGGAAGGTGGTCACTGTTTGTTGCGCAATCCAATGTTTTCCACGACGAAATGTTTAGTGAGGAGCTGCAAAAGGTCAGATCTATCGCCGACTTTGATTGTCTCCTAATAAACGTAACAGTGGGGAAATTTGCACAAGATAAGTTATTATCAACAGTCCATTCCCACAAGCGCCTTCCATTTAAATCAGTCTTGAAACCCCAAGACACGTGGTGTGAATTAAAGTCACCAGTTAATATTACATCCTTCCTGCAGGAAGCTAACATTGCATCTAAGCATCTTGTGTCCTGTACTCCTACCGGAAAGTATGCGTTAACAAAAGAAAAAGGGGAACAGCCTGGCAGAGTGATGTCTAATACCATAATTTCATAGTGAGAATCCATGCACAGGTAGTTAATCTTCGCTCTAAGACTAAATTTAGTTGATATAAAAATGGCATGTCCACCACCTCTGCTAGGTCTGTCTAAACGAAATAAGCGATAATTTTTAGGTAAAATTTTTGTCCGTTTGTAAGCCAAGTTTCTTGTAAAGTAATAATATCTGGGGAAATTTGCGAAGAAATACACAATAAATCTGTGGTAGCCGACCCTATTGATCGACAATTCCACTGTAATACTTTTAAGGAGCCTATTTTGACTCTATAAACCCGCCGCAGAGACTGCTTGATCCAAAAGATCTTTCTTCAAAAAGTCTTTTTTGGAGAGGTTCTCCAAAACGTCTTTCTTTGACAGGAACTTTTTAGATTTTGATTTCTGTGAAGACTTTTTCGATAGGGGAGATCTGGCGCGCTTCAAGAAATTATGAGATTCCGCATCCATATCTGTGAATTCATCAGTGTCATCTGATACGGTTCCTAGATCTGTCCGCAGTATCTTATTGGAGGGTCCTGCTTTAGGAGATGCGCATCGTGTAGGAGCTATCAGACTTTCTGTCCCGGCACAATTTGAAACCTCCAAATCTTGTGAAGTCTGATTTTTCATAGACACTGAAGCAATGATTTGGGTCAACTGAGATGTTAACAATTCAGCCACGACTCCAATAATACTGCTGGCAAGACGCTCCATCGCCTTTTCCGTTGCCTTCTCTACAGCCTCTGCTATATATTTTGCTAACGATGCATCCATAGCAGTGGTGTGTCGTGCTGTTACGCTTGTGTAACCTTTCGAGCGTTCTTGTAATTCAGTCACAGCTTCCCTCCGGGAGCAACGCCTGCGTTCCACAATTTCCAGCAGCTTAACTTCTCGTTCTTTCGCCTCACAATCTGAAGAGTCTGCAGGATGCGCTTCATGACATAAACAGCACTTCTCTTCCGTCGAGTTGCACTTACGGCTGTCGTGATTTTCTCCGCATAGTCGACATCTGGCAGTTGATCTGCACCCTTTCACGCTGTGGCCATATCTCCAACAATTCAAGCACTGCAGTGGCTTAGGGGATAGAGGCTCTACCTTATAGATAAGAGGCCAAGCTTTAATTTCAGATGGTCTTATCATTCCCGCAAAGGTTACTATGACCGATTCGGTAGGTGATTTTTTATTGTCAACCAGACGCGTGCACCTGTATACTGACACTGCACCTGCTACTGAAAATAACTCAAGAATTTCTGCAGGGGTCAGGCTCGTATCTACACCGCGGACTATGCCTTTCGAACATGTCAGATGCGCTGGAATAAACGGGCTCACCGGCTGTGCTGCAAATTCGGAACAGTTGAGAAGCTCTCGGACGCACTCCTGATCGGCAGAGCAGCACAAAATACCACCACGACCGAAATGCCGGACCTCAGTGATCTTTTGAAAGTGTGTTGTGGCTTTCCGAAGCTCCATTTGAATCATCTTCGGGTTCTTCATAGGTATCGTACCTCCATTGGTCGGTACCAAAGCCACGGGGACGTTAATAACCCCACTGCAAACAAAAGAATCAATCGGCCAATCCTTGACCGGTATAGATGCTAGCCAAGGAGAAGGCCCTTGGCCAGGCGAAGAAACCGACATCTAGATAGCCTGAGTCGCTTGAACTCAGAAAATCATATGGCACAAACCACAAACAACTGCCAAAAAATCACTAAAACAACAAAGAAGCAAACGTTAAACTCAAGTGCAATCCCGCCGCCCGTCGTTCAAGCCGTTCCAACCCGTGAGCAGCAGCGCAGAACAGGATCAACGCGAACAGGAACAGGAACCAGGAACAGGAACAGGAACGTCACGCCAAGAAAAGCCAACCATCCTTCTCTGAGCCACTGATTGAGGCCGCGTTCGGTTCCCGTGCACCGCCTGCATGACGAGCTTTCGATCAGCGAAAGCTCGTCTCGAGCTTTCGCTGAGCCCTACAAACTCTTCGTCTTCTTCATCACCATAAATACCCACATCCCTGACTCGTTCACCAATGAGTGGCTTTCTATAATATTTATTTTTCTAAGTCTATTTATTTTCTAACCTTTTATACTTTCTACAACATTGTACTGCGTAATTCACGGCCGATCCCTCGATTGATTTATTGATATGTGAGGTTTAACGTCCCAAAACCACCATAAGATTATGAGAGATGCCGTAGTGGAGGGCTCCGGAAATTTAGACCACCCGGGGTTCTTTAACGTGCACAGAAATCTGAGCACACGGGCCTACAACATTTCCGCCTCCATTGTAAATGCAGCCGCCGCAGCCGGGATTCGATCCCGTGACCGGCGGATCAGCGACCGAGTACCTTAGCCACTAGACCACCGCGGCGGGGCTGTGTGCCACTCGTGGCTGGAAGAAAGGGTTTGACGTCGTACGCGACGGGATTTTCATATTATTCATGTGATGACGGTCCCGTCATAATCGTCAAACTCTCTTATCTTCTCATACTTTAGTGTACACAAAGTTAAAAAGGTGATCACAAGAGCACCCAGATGCAGGCAGCTAGACAAAGAGAGAAAGAAAGAAAGAAAGATAGAAGGAAAGAAAGAAAGAAAAGAAAGAAATAAGAGAAAGAAAGACCGAAAGAAAGTAAGAAAGAAAGACAGACAGACAGACAGACAGACAGACAGACAGACAGACAGGCAGACGGACGGACGGACGGACAGACAGACAGACAGACGGACAGACGGACGGACGGACAGACGGATGGACGGACGGATGGACGGGCGGACGAACAGACAGACAGACAGACAGACAGACGGATAGATAGATAGATAGATAGATAGATAGATAGATAGATAGATAGATAGATAGATAGATAGATAGATAGATAGATAGATAGATAGATAGATAGATAGATAGATAGATAGATAGATAGATAGATAGATAGATAGATAGATAGATAGATAGATAGATAGATACGGTGTTCAGGC
The DNA here is from genome assembly GCA_013436015.1 of Rhipicephalus annulatus. Lineage (NCBI taxonomy): Eukaryota > Metazoa > Arthropoda > Arachnida > Ixodida > Ixodidae > Rhipicephalus > Rhipicephalus annulatus. Next base: position 94,055 of record WOVY01004036.1, read on the forward strand.
TAGTTCTAACTATCGCCACATGGGAGGTCGTGGCAAGTTCTCAAAATTCTTAAAGTTCTTCGTACCGTACCGTGCACCAATGGTTCGAAATTCTTCATTATTCCTGCCAGAAAGCTCAGTTGTCAGTCTCACCGCTTGTTCGTTAAGCATTTTCATTTATTCGATGTTTTGTTTTTAATCCGAATTTCCGCTTTTATTTTAGCTTCACAAGTTTTTACCTTAAACATCCTGCCACACGGTTCTTGACTCGTCCACCTTTGTGGTGGGTGAGCACCATCAGAAAGAAGTTATCATCATCATCATCATCATCTGCATGTAAATTATCTCGCGTCGCGAGGCACGAGATGAAGAAGAAGCCTACGTTTCAAGCAGGATGATTTCACCGCTCGAGCTTTCGAACAGCGACTGATATTTGCCTGCTCTGAGGGTTTGGCCGAGAATTCAATAGTTGTTATTGATTTTATTTATTCTTTTTTTTCGTAAGCGTTTCTATAGTGTCCTTATTGATTAGCGAGTGTATTTTCAGATAGTACGACCAGGCAGATGCCGTTTTCCTCACCTGGACCAGGGGCTTTCCTCTGGTCTGCTTCTCTTCCTTCGCAGGAATTACCAGTGGACTTGTTTTTACGCAATGGCATCTCATCCGTTCCTGTGGCATTGGTCCCAAGCAACGATGGTATCATACGGATGAAGAATCCAAAAATGATTCAGACGGAGTTGAGAGCCGCTACAAACTCACTACCAAAGCATCACAGAGGTCAGGCAGTTCGGCAAGGGTGGCATTCTTTGCTTCTCGTCTGACCAGCTCTGTGTTCGAGACCTACTAAAATGCTCGGTATTTGCTACCAACCCGGTGAGCGCATTCATTCCACCTCACCTAGCTTGCGTCAAAGGCCTCGTTCGGGGTGTCGATGTCAACTTGACCCCAACTGAGATATTAGATATGTTTTCAGAAGCAGGTGTAATAGCTATCTATAAATGTAGTCGAGTTGTGGACAAGAACAAGGTCCCAACGGAGTCCGTGATTGCCACATTTGCCGGGTCGAATCGCCCAATCGAAATCAAAGCGTGGCCTTTAATATACAGAGTGGAGCCACTATCACCTCGTCCCCTACAGTGTATTAAGTGTTGGCGTTATGGGCACACAGTGAAAGGGTGCAGGTCAGTACCTAGATGCAGAATTTGTGGTGAGGCGCACAATTCAAATGACTGTAAAAGTAATGAAGAAAAGTGCTGTCTTTGCCATGAAGCACACTGCGCTGATAATCCAAACTGCTCAGTCAAGGCACGTGAAATCCAAATACTTGAAATCGTAGACAGAAGGCGATGCTCACGAAAGGATGCCATTGCTGAAATCCAAGCCCGAACTCAAGGGTATGCAGGAGCAGCAGCCCGCCATAACATAGCAATGGAAGCATCCTTTTCCCTATCAATTGTGGATATGATCGAGAAGGCTGTGGATAAGGCTATGCAACGCCTTGCTACCACCTTATGTGAGTCGCTGTCGCACATTGTGAATAACTAAATCGCACAAGTCTATGGAGCGCATATAGATATATGTACGGCTGTAAAAAATGCTGAGTCTGCACACCCGGCAAGTGAGGCAGAATCTGAGATAACTCCACCAGATGCACAGTCCACAGAGCCCTCTGGAGAAGGCGTTCAGAGGCAAAGCGAGGGTGCACAGGAAACTTCTCAGGACACACAAGATATGGACACAGATCTCAAATGCCTAAAGCGTTCTAGATCCCCTGCATCGAAAAAACCTAGCTCGCCGAAACATGTAAAAAGCAAGAAATACCAGAAAGACAATCTTTCAAAAACCGATTTTCTAAAAGAAAGTATTTTAGAAAAGGTGATTGCTGAAACCATTTTAACGAAATCATAGGGTCTCTTAAAATTATACATTGGAATTGCCGATCTCTTCACTCAGCCATAACAGATCTGTTATACCTGTCTTCCAAATTCGATCCGGCTATTATTGCATTACAAGAAACTTGGCTATCCACACATCATGTATTTCACCTACCCAACTTCCAAACCTTTCGTCTAGACCGTCCATCCAAAGGTGGAGGTTTAGCTTTCTTTATAAACAATAAAATTAGTTTAAAAGTCAAAAACTCATACAAATGTATGTCTTCTGAATGCGAAATTTTCGCGTTAGATATTACCTTGCCAGGATACTTGCCTTTCTCGCTAATAAACGTCTACTTTCCTGTAGGCGTTCAAGACACGAGACTGTTAGATATGGCTGCTAATTCAGGCTGTAAAGAAAAAAATTATAGTTGGTGACTTCAACTCTCACCATACCTGCTGGGGTTTTAGAACTGATCAGTGTGGACAACGGTTGTGGGACTGGTCGGTAGACAACAACTTATTGTGCCTTAACGCTAGAACTCCCACATTTATTCGAGGTCATTCACGCTCCGCCTTAGATTTAAGCTTTGTAAGCTCGGCCATTGCTAGTACATCGTGGACGGCCCTTGATTGCGCCTCCAACAGTGACCACTTTCCAATAATGTTCGAGATCGCTTGCCCCGTCAAACCATGATGCTTCCATGCCCGAACCTATATAAATTATGCAAAATTTCAACACGACCTAAAAACTGCTTTAGACGCTCCTTCTCAGGATGGAGATGACACTAAAGCTATGAAAATAAGCGCAGTAATTAAAAGGGCATACAAAAACGCTGAATTTACTGTTAAATCGCCGAAGAGAATACCCTATAGCCCCTGGTGGAATTCCAACTGTTCACGAGATCACAGACGAAGACAGGCAGCTTGGAAGAAGCTAATGCATAATCAGTCCCCTAAGAACTGGGCAGATTATAAATTTCTTGCCGCTGTATTTACACACGGTGGCTCAAGCTAAAGAAGATTATGATAAAAGACATTTCGATTTTCTCTCGAAATCCAACAATAAGAAAGCTTTATTTCAATATATGCGATCTCGCAAAATCATGCCGTGTACATTAAATACTAATTATGAAAAACTATCATTGGAAGAAACGAAGAACTCTTTAGAGTCAATTGGCAGAGGTCTAGAAATTAGATTTTCTTCGATTATGGCTTTCAACTGGCAAAAGTCTAGCATAAGCACTGACTTCGAAAACGTAACGCTGTCTGAAGCGTCAAAAGTCATTCGAGACCTACCATCGTCAGCTCCTGGTCCAGATGGAATCACAGTTCCTATGATTAAAATTTTTTTCAAGCTATCCCCCGGCGACGTCATTAATCTCATAAACTACTCTTTAAAGAATGCCTGGATACCGTATGACTGGAAAATATCTAAGGTAGTCCCATTAATAAAAAAGCAAGGAGTAGGTTTTACCATAGAAAATATCAGACCCATCTCGCTAACTTCGAACATGGTGAAACTCATAGAGAGGGTTCTAAAGGGCCGAATAAACTCCTGGATGACGAATAAGGTCATATTAAAGCCAAATCAAATTGGTTTTCGTTGTGAATGCTCAATTTGGTTCGCCCATGCGGATTTAGAGAGTCGAATACAGCTTGCTCGTAAAAGGAAACAGTACGCCGCATTAGTAACTCTCGACATAGCTAAAGCGTACGACAGTGTCGAGCACTCTATTCTACTGACCACCTTGCAGAATCTAAAGTTTCCTCAGTATATTACTGAGTGGATAGCAGAATTCCTAAAATCAAGGGAATTGTATTGCGTGAAGGATGGCTGTTTTTCGCATAAATTCAAACAGAAACGTGGTGTTCCACAAGGGTCCGTCCTATCTCCAGCATTATTCAATATACTGATGAGCTCTATTCCAATTGTTCAGGATGTCACTGTCTACATTCATGCAGATGATATCGCGTTCTTCGCTGCAGAGAGCGACATTTACTCACTACATCAAAAACTGCAAAGATATAATAATACACTAGAAATTTGGTTGCAATCCATTTCATTGTCATTGAACATCAGTAAAAGTGCGCTTTCGGTGTTTCCTATAGCAGATACAGTTTCAATTTCTGTATTGTATAATCGGGAACCTATTCCACAAGTAGATTCAGTCAAGTACTTAGGAATGATTTATAATGAAAAACTAAATTGGAGCCCACACATTGAATATATAACAGCAAAGGTACAACGGGCGTTAGGTTTATTACGCAGGTTAAGCAACAGAAAATACGGGCTGCGCAGACACACGATGTTAATGATATATAAAATGTATGTGCGACCAATATTGGAATTTGGGTGTGTATTATTCTCGGGGGCCGCTGATTATAAAATTAAACCGCTAGTATTGTTAGAGCGAGAAGCCCTGCGAATATGCCTGGGACTTCCCAGGTTCGTGGCGAATAGTGTATTGTATCAAGAAGCGCGATTGCCAACACTCCTCTGTCGATTCCGCATTTTAACGGTTCAAACCTTCTTAAAGTTCTACAGTTTACCGGCGCGAAGATCAGAGTACGCATTTATCAGCGACCCTGACTCTTTCTTTCTTGCACATTGGCCGCGATTTCATACCCCTCAGATAATTTTCGCTAAAAAGAAACTGGATTGCATAAATGTAGACATTAGCACAGTAATTGAAACTAATTTTTCTACCATCAACATTAGAATAGAGTACGATGAAATCTTCCCCCCACAAGCCAAGTTGCAATCTCTGAGATTTTTGACCAATACATTAAACGATTACTTGGGACAAGCAGAAACAAAAAATGTAATAGCTACAGATGCTTCTGTCAACAATGAAAAGGCAGGTGTAGGAATTGCGTCTGATTCCCTCGGCTAGTCTTTTTCTGAAAGGCTTCCAGATTTTACTCCTATATTTGAAGCTGAGCTAGTAGCTATTATTTTAGCCCTTCGTAAAATTCCTACGACAGAGACCAGCGCAATCATCCTAACAGACTCACTTTCGGTGTGTGCAGCTCTGACAAACTCTGAACAATCTCGTGCCCTAGCAGCGTTCCACACATTAGCACCGCCGCATTTAAAACTCCTCAAATTAGTGTGGGTCCCAGGTCACTGCGGATTACAATTAAATGAATTGGCAGATGCTTTGGCACAAGCATCACTCGATGGACCAGTAATTTCAGTACTTCCCGAGTTAGAATACTTATTAGGGGTTAGATATAGGAAATTCGCTATTTTTACAGATAGTTTAGAAATTATCACACAATGAACAGATTATCAGCATCTCAAATTTCCATGGAAAGCCCAGTGGAGTCCGTCAAAAAAACTTGAAATTATAATTTCTAGATTCCGTTGCCGTGTCCCCCCATTAAATTTTTATTTACACAGAGCTGGTCTGACACTTTCCCCCCTTTGTCCGTTCTGCGAAGAATCAGAAACTATTGAACATTATTTTGGTTCATGTCGTAACTATGCATTAATTAGGAAACGACTTCTAGGTATTCCATTTGCGAAGCTAGGTTTAAATTTAACCGCAGAAAATGTTCTAAGTTTTGGTGCCTCTGTTTTGGGAAATTGCCACAGAGATGCATTCGATGCGGTGTGTAATTTTATTCAAGACTCTAAACGTTTTTCAACATAAAGCCCTCGTTAACAAATACTAAAAAACACGGGTCGAAATGTAATTTTCTATTCTGGATAAATCCGTGACATACCCAATTAATCGGGTTTGGCAAAACCAGCTGTCTGGTCCGCTCCCAAAATCAAGTTGTAGCTATTAGTATCTACTTTGTTATTGATTTTTCTCTCACTATCTAAATCTTTAGTTTATTTCTTTTTTTCCAACATACTGTCTTAACTATACAACTCCCCCCCCCCTTTTTTTTTCGTTGTAAGCAATAATGGAGTTATCGTTCATATGAGACTATTTGTTTTCTTGGCCAATCCCCCAGAGTGGGTACGAGCCATGGATTAAAGGATACAAACAAACAAACAAACAAAGCAGCCGTGTTCGTCTTCTGCTCGGCTCCACGGCAGACATAACCACGACGTCGAAAAAACTCGCTTGGACGCTTACACGTCCGTCCAACGTTCTCGTCAGGGCGGGAAAAACGAGAGTCGCAGCAAGCTTGCGCGAGCCAAGTTGCCCGTCCCTGCGTTGGGCCTCTGGTAAGGTTCGCCCTCTACCCATGTGCTAAATCCTGTTATTTAGTGTGCTAAGCCCTTTAGGAGCCCGGGCTGTCGTCTCATGTCGTACCCCGTCATGTGATGCCGTCTATTGGCGTCACGCAATAGTGGTAGTGGTTAAAAGAGAAGGCACCTAATTTCTGCAGCACGTTTGGGAGCACGGCGCAGTGCAGTCCAAACCATATATGGCATAACGGTGTATAATATAGCAAAGATGTGGGAAAGGAAAGTGAGAGTCCGAAGTGATATGAGGGTGAGCAGGAAGAAGGCAAGTGTGGTTTCGGTTCCGGTGATCCGCAGAAATGGAGTATTGATGGGCCGTATCCAGGGTGCTGAACATGGTAGCACAAGTAGCAAATGGTCGTATGCCCACCTTCGACCGGATGCGCGTGGATTGCATCCTCGTCGCCAACATAGAGTATCGTGCGTCGGACGCGACGCACAGAGAACACAGGGCACGGCGCTGAAGCGCCGGTTGACAAAAAGTACACAGCAGCGGGTAGCCAAGCAGGAACTGTGTCTATCCGACACAAGCATGCTATTATATACTAGAGTTACTGTATATGCTTCCTCATGGTAGCATATACAGTAACTCTATTATATACATATGTTGAACGCCCTATAGGGGCCAGTCACAACACAACCGAACCACAATACCACAGTGTAGAAGGCGAAAAGGTGACGCGTCGTTGCGTACACATCGCCTGGACCTTCGCGTCATACCAGGAGAAGTTATACACTTCGTCTACACGTCGTGACATAGGAGGGAATGTGTTGCCATGGTAACACAGGGGTTGCACCTTGGCAGGCTGGTCGAGAGAAGTGCCGGTGTGCAGTTCCTCAGGCCATAACCTTGCACTAAAATAAAAAAAATCGAAGCTGTTGCTCGGAGTGCTTAGCGCCTACGATCGCTAAACTTGGATGCAGCTAGTGCCTGTGGCGGTGACTGTACGACTCACCTTTTAGCGTGGCCTTTGAAATTGGCATCGGCAACGCCTTGTGGTGGCCATATACTTAAAGCTGTTGTTCATTTTTGACAACGAGTCGCAGTAGTGTTTCTCTGCAGGCTTTTGGCAGCGTTGACCTTGGTGGAGCTTGAATGTCATATTCATCCACGCAGGCGTTTTCTGGGTTTGCACCGAAAGTAGTGGAATTACCACTCTAAGTATCTGCCGACCTCTAGTGAAGGCTCCTGTCAAATATTATTGCACTGCAGGCTGAGGTCGGTGCGCCCATCACGGGAGTAGCCTGGAAGGAGGTTCAACCCCCCCCCCCTCAAAATTTCACTTTTGCTTGCCTATATATAAACGCACACATAAAAACGCACACACGAGCATGCATAAAAATAGTCGAGCCGCCCCCTTTGAAAAAGAACTGGCTGCGCTCCTGGCGTCTAGTTCTTTCGTAAAACAATAACATCGTAAAACAATAAAAATAGAAATTTCCAAGGCCATGACGCACAGTGATGTAACTTCTGAATGGCGCATCACTGCCTGCCCATCATTCCACGTACAATACGTTATTTTTGTTTTGGAACAAAATCTACCTCAAAAAGCGCAACTGCTTTAGATATTGTACTGACTGTTTTTTGTAAAATGAAGGGGGTGTGAGCGAAGGGCGTATTTTTGTCCGACAACGAAAGTCATTCTTTGTGTCCTTTTTCTGTGTGTGTTTGCTATCGTTTTGTGCTTCCAACTCACGTGTGAGATGCACGCTATCAACGTGAATAAGCTTACTTTTTAGGGGTGTAACCAGTTAGCTTTTCTCTACGGAAAAAAACTGAAGCAAGTGATACATATGACGGTTAGTGTTGCCAGAGCAAAACACTCAAACTTTGGATATATTGATTATTTTATTCACATTATACGTCTCCCGGGCCACTACACGAAAGGCCAGTGACGTCAGTCACAAGACCCTTGGGCGTGGCTGCGACCGTGCTGGTTGGCAGAACATGACAGGCTCCCGGGTGGCCGTTCAGGCGGATCCACCAATCGCATGCACCCTGCAGCTTTGACGTAATAAGGGTTACTGTTGCGTTGTAGGATACATTGAAAGCGTGACAAAAAGCAGCCACATTGGTTGGTTTCTTCCCTTTCCGGAAGACAGTTGTCGACGGAAAGCTTAGAGAGAGAGATAAATGGAGAGAAAAGGCAGGGAGGTGCAGATTGTGTGCCCAGATAAAATTCCGGTCGTCAGACAGCAGCGGGATTCGCAGCCTCTAATTCATTAGCTTCAGGTAAAAAAACTGGGAGAGCTTACTTTAAGCCGCGGAAGGCTGTAAACAGCGGAACTGCACAATTCTGAAGACTGATGAATTTCGAAGGCCAAGTTGCTCCGCGCAGAGGCCCGACCGAAGTCTGCACTGTCCATGCAGTAGCCCATAGATGGCATGACTGCCTCGCTTGGAGACGATGCAGTAGCCGCATGGGGTTAAACGGGGAAGCGTCACTCGAGCGTGAACAGGGTCTAAATAGGAGCCTAAATTCGTGTTAGCAATGGTGGGTTTGGCGGGGCCTGCCTCACGTCCTCTCCCGCACATTTCTACTCTACGAACAGCCTAACCGCGAAACCAGCGCAAGATGACAAAAGATCACAAGAAATCACAACGGAAACACAAGAGAAACACATCTACGCTGTGTCTGCAGATTTCGCTAAGGGTGGAATCGGGCCAAATTTTATTCCAAGCGCATTTCGGTGCGATGTCTTTGATCATGCTGTACGCGAAGTCACACTGCCGAAAAACAGAAATGGCTCTACTACCGTTGTAGGACAAGAGCTACCCAAAAAAGAAAAAAAAGTGCAAACAGCTCTTAAAGTGCACGAAACTGTGTACATAGTACCAAAGAAGGTTTACATTACTGGTGAACAATGCAGATGGCCGCCGGCAAGCTTTACTTCGTCTTCGTGTTCCTAATATTGGTCGGTATCATCGTCGGCATCGTGGTAGCGGTATTCGGGTACGTCCGGCTCCAATCGTCACTCAACTGGCCGACGGAGAAGTGGGAGTACGAAAGCTTGGCCATCGTATGCGACGCCAAGGGGTGTGCCAATGTAGCCCTGTAAGTGCATGGTTCTTCGCTGCAGCGCATTTGTACAGATATCTTGCATTGCAGGTCGCTTACATATCACCTCATGCTGGCACAGTTACCAATCTAGAAAGCCGAAACATGACGTCGGAACAGGATACGATCACGCATAGATACCTTTACGTTTGAATAGTAGCCGTTATTCACCAGATCGCAGTAAGGGTGTTTCAGCGCCTTCGGCATAAGGAGTATTCACGTGACGTCAACGTGTTCCATTTTGTTCGTTTAACAGCTTCTTCTGTGCTTCTGATTATATTCAGATCGAGATTGCTTTTCAGTGTGCTGGCTTGTAAAAAAAAAATGGTGGCCGCCGTTACGTCAATGCATATCGTACCGCTCTATATGCGATTGCTTTTGCGTAACATTAGCCTGCCTGGGGACCGCAGCATCATCTGAGGCACTCCCTCTGGCCGCAATGCCTTAGACATATTTTGGTGTCCTGTGAATTCACATTTTTTTATATTTGGGTTTTACGTGCCAAAACCACGATGCGATTACGAGGCACGCCGTAGTGGAAGGCTCTAGAATTTCCGACGCTCTTGCGTTCTCTATAGCGTCCGCTGACATGGCCCAATACACAAGCCTCCCTCATTTCGCCTCCATTGTAGTGCGGCCCGTCGTGGTCGGTATCGGACACGGGGCTTTAGGCTCAGCAGCATAACCCTTCTTCTTGTTGGGGTTTGATTATGATTATGGAAGACGTCGTAGTGAAAGGCTCCGGAAATTGCGAACACCTGGAGTTGCCCCGCCCCGGTGGTCTAGTGGCTAAGATACTCGGCTGCTAACCCGCAGGTCGCGGGATCAAATCCCGGCTGAGGCGGCTGCATTTCCGATGGAGGCGGAAATGTTGTAGGCCCGTGTGCTCAGATTTAGGTGCACGTTAAAGAACCCCAGGTGGTCAAACTTTCCAGAGCCCTCCACTACGGCGTCTCTCATAGTCATATGGTTGTTTTGGGACGTTAAGCACCACAAATCAATCACCTGGAGTTTTTTGATGCGCACCTGTACCTAAACACCCGCGCTTTTCGCTTCCATCGTATCTTCGCCCCTATCGAAAATGCGGCAGCCGCGGCCGGGATTCGATGCCAAGACCTGCAGGTAAATAGCCGAGTTCCTCAGCCACTAGACCATCGTGGCGGGGTTACAGCCAAGCTGCGTGACCACCATATTTCTAGAGTGCTCTTGTTGAAAAGTGATTAGAAAGGCGGGAGACATTCGCAAACATTGTGGCGCTGAAAACTTGCACCGGCACTGATGCATCAGCGCTGCGATATTGACAAACCTGCAACAATAGCTTCGCGTGCCGCGTCTGTGCCATCGAGTGCATGGCGCCTCCATGGGCACCACTGATGCGGCGGCTCTGTCAATAAGCGTCAAAGTGCAATTAGACTAGACATTACAGTGCAATTGCCAAGAGGTTTGTGGCTTAACTGAAACTTTTTTTTTCTTTTTACACTTTATCGCTTCGTACTGAACGCACCACCGCTACGACTATCGAAGTATGGCCTTTTCGTAATTCACTCCTCAGCTGATTGCACGGTTATTTTGTGCCTCTCGTGATCAGATTGCTAATGAAGTGATGTACAGTCATGCTCAATATAACCTGCAATACGGGAGCGTGGGGCCTTAGGAGCTCAAAAATTACACATGACTTCAGTTCACGTCCACTATTACAAGCACATGAACATATTGCCACGTGCCCTCATAAATGTGGCGAGCGCGAGCCATGGCTGTCCGCTAAAATGGGAGGTAATGTTCTGGCGCAGCGCTTGCTTGCTAGTTGTTGTTGTTGTTCTAGACAGCCATTTTGCCAGTTTTTTTGTGCATCTCTCGGCCGACTAGGTTCTTCCCAGTCAAAAGTTCTTTTGTAGCTCGTGACAATATTTTTATGAGGCATAATCCCCGAGTAAGAAGAGAGCGTCGTTGTAGCCATGGGTGATTTCTGAGCTCATGGGGCCGCGCGCTTCAATACTGTGAGTCATACGAAACACGGCTGCTCATTGTAGTGAAAGACACGGGTGGGAATAAAAAACAGAGGGAGAGGGGGAAAACGAAGAGACGCTAGCCCAGAGTTCACACTGCAGGCACTTCAAGCAGCAAAGAAAAAAAAAGCGATGCGTGAGCTTGCATCTCGTATCAAAGAAAAAGGTGACTGTAAGCCAGACGTCACTTGTTTTGTCTGCCGCTGAACATGCAATTTTTATTGCTCATTTATTGGACTTCGTTATCTCTGACAAGCGCCCTCTGTAGCCTGCCGAAAATGACATGTGCGTATGTGCATTGAGACTAGTATATCATCTGTTTCTAGTTGGCTTTTCATTGGCGCCTGTGTCGCATGTATATCCTGGTCTAGTGCATTTGGTTCTTCACGGTACACTATGACGATCCAAAAACGCAATCAAGACATCAATAAACCGTGCTTAATTAATGGATAGACGGCAGAAATAGGAGTTATGTGAGAACAATGAGAGCCTGGCCACTCCGTGTGCGAAAGTGTGGTGTACGATGGCTTTCTCAGATGAACTAGTATCGGTAATTCTCCTTGCAGCCGAACATTCGACAAAGGGGGCACAATGATTGACGCCGCTGTAGCTGCGCTGCTGTGCATGGGCGTCACCGCTCCGCATCTGTCCGGCATCGGCGGTGGATTCCTCGCCATCGTTTACAACCGGTGAGTGGGCCTACAACGGCCATGCAATCAATATTGTGTTCAGCCTTTGCCAATACTGCCACCCATCCGTGGAACGCGCGTTAATCAGCGTACCACCTTGACGATATTGTATTAATGGGATAGCGTTAAAAAGCTCGTCTCGCAGAAATGGTGGTATCGGAGCCTTTCGCTGTACGCACTGCATCGCCGTTCTCCGAGAGCGAAACATCATGCACCAAAAATGTGAATAATAATAATAATAATAATAATAATAATAATAATAATAATAATAAATACACCTTCTCCTCGAAGGGGACCTGGGGTGATGCAGAGTATCGTGGTTGTGCAGCGCGAGCAGTCGTTTTTAGGGTAGAAGCTCATTAAGCTGTTGGTCATTCCTTTCTCTGTAGTAGTGTAGTAGTAGCATTTAGCCACCTCTAGTTTATGAATTGTTCAATGGAGGGCGCTGTGTTCTATATATTTTTTTATAATACTCGGGGTCGTTCTCTACTGTTTGAGGCCATGACGGGAGTATTGCGAACCAAGACATATCGGGCAAAATAAGAAGGGGTAGACACGGTATGCAGAGCGTGTGGAGAGGAAGAAGAAACTGCCGAACACTTGATAATGTTTTGTAAAGGGCTTCACCCTATAGTTCAGGATGATGGCGCAGAGTTTTTCAAAGCACTGGGGTTTAGGGTCAGGGAGGGCAAAATAGGCTTTAAGCGGGTAGAATTAACTAGAAATAGGTTATCTGATTGGCAGCTAATGTCAAGGCACAAGTGAAAATTAAACCCTTCACTGCAAAGTACGAATACTCAACCTCACTATTTAAAGAAAAAAAATAAATCTAATTTTTGGTTCATTAAGTATTGCGGCTTGGTGGCGCTAGCCCCCGCCCGGTCTAAAGGGTACATTAGAAGTGTGGCTTCTTGGGCTAGTGGGTATGGCATGACGATAGTTATAGCGCGAGAACAAAACAACGACACAGAGACAAGAAGGACACGAGAGACACGAGCGCTCGTGTCTTTCGTGTCCTTTTTGTCTCTGTGTCGTCGTTTTGTTCTCGCGCTATACCTATCGTCATGCTAAAGGGTACAGCCATATCCATCCATCCAACCATCCATCCATCCATCCATCCATTTGTAAATAACATCACCAGATTGCGTTGTGGCTTTTGTATAGTTGACGGATGGACAGACAGACTGACAGACACGGTCAGACGGATGCTTCGCCCCACTCATCATCGTTCACTCCGTGGATGTGCTGTGAATGTTTTAATATCAAGAGACTCACTAGCAGACGCTGCCTGCGTCGGCTTTGCGAGACGCCACGGAGAGGAATGCCTAGAGTAGATGGGGTAAACAGGGGGCGCGAGCGTAGGTTAGCAGACGCTTTATGCGTCGACATTGCGAGGCAAGGAAGGGGGAGCGTAGGAGAGTAATGGGAGGGGAGAGGATGCCCATGCGAAATGGGGGAGTGAGAACAAGCACGTAGTAGAAGTGGAGAGAGTAACGCGCAGCTGTTAGAGAGAGGGAAGGAGGAGAGTCGCGCATGCGTAGTGTGAGTGTGGACTACTGATTGCCGCGGGCAAGAGATGGTGCGCATTTAAAAATGGATCTGAGTCGCAATCGAGCCCAGGCGTTAATTCTGCCTGGCAAGCAGATGTCAAGCCCCGCCATGGTGGTCTAGTGGCTAAGGTACTCGGCTGCTGACCCGCACGTCGCGGGATCAAATCCCGGCTGTGGCGGCTGCATTTCCGATGGAGACGGAAATGTTGTAGGCCCGTGTACTCAGAGTTGGGTGCACGTTAATGAACCCCAGGTCGTCAAAATTTGGGATCCCTCCACTACGGCGTCTCTCATAACCAAATGGTGATTTGGGACGTTAAACCCCACAAATCAATCAAAGCAGATGTCAAAACAGTGTGAACAAAGATACGCCAGTGTGGTGGAACTGCTTCGGAGAAGAAAAAAATCAATAAGCAAGTGTCCTGCAATGCGAGTGGTCTCCAACAATTGCAAAATTGCGTGGAATATGTATAAAGTTGCACCAGATGCCACACCATCTGAACTGCGTGAAAAATGAGTGTTTCAATAGCCCACCTATTGAATGAAGCTCAGGCATAGTTAAGAGGCTTCTAATCAACCCGTGTCTGTAGACGGCGAAGCGGTTTCCTTTTCGCCTTCGCTACAACTCCCTACAGGCTATATCTCCTCCTCACGACTTATTTCCTAAAAGCACGTGTAAAATGTCAGCACCAGTAACAAGCGTTGAGCCTATCGAGATTTCGCGATTGTCGGCTACATGCTGTCATCTCTCTTTGTGAAGTCGGAAACGCACAAAATCAAGCATATCAGTTGATGGCACATGAAAGTCATGCAAGACAAAGATACACCAATGGTCGGCTGAGTGGCAAAGCAGTGGAGTAGACAACTTACAACTGATATTACGCGTATATGGACCAATCGAGAGTATGTGCCGTAATGACGTCTCGCAAATCGCCGTTCTACGTCACGAAGTGCACCAGAAAACCGAGGAACGCCGGAAGAGTATAACGCGCCCATTTTTTATATATATTTTTTATATTCGCAGAGGCTAGTGAGGGGTCCTCTAGTCAGCAGTAATAACAAAATATAAAGCAAGCTAAGTGCGCGTAAAGGCCGTACGACATGTCGCTTTGCGACTAGCTTTGAGATAGCACCCCTGCAGTGAACGTGACAGTGAAATCACTGCTGTCATGATAAGGCTGTAATTATTTAGTGGGCGAAGTGGCACGTGCTGCACGCGTGCAGTTTCGCTCAACGGGCTCGTTCACTCTGGTGTCGTTTTCACCAAGATATTGATGTTGCCGCTCGCCTGATGGTGCACGAAGTCTGTCGAAAAGGAAAAAAAGAAAAGGAGCACAAGGCGCTAACACCATGGTTCTCTTACGGGTACTAACAATTTCTCGTTAACGGGAACGGAAACGCCTCAAGGGAGGCAACAAAGTACGGTGCAACGGCATGCTGCCGCTTGCGTCATCTGCTCCCGGATCCTGGCAAACCCGCTGTCGTGGCCACTTTGGCGCGGGAAGCAGCGCACGACTCTGGCGGCTCCCCTAACATACGCACGGTGCCTATCGACCAGAAGCTTATACATAGAGTAAAGGCTGCTGCAGGAGATGTGTCTTCCTTCCCGAACTAGCGGACTCGTGTTTGGCGTGGACGCCCTTGGTAACTCGCCTGCCGCGACCAAGCCGGATGATTTTCAAAACTGGACCCTCACAAAAATAGGTAAGGACCACTTTCAGCGTTAGTTCCTAAAGATACCGTTAACGTGCTTTTGGTTTGTCTTGTCTGCTAACTTGCATGTATATGCCGCCACGCAGGTACATGCCTTTCTTCCTTATAGCACCCATGGATGCGTGGAAGCACATTCTGTTAAGGGCGATTGGCAAGAGGGGGGGGGGGGGGGGGGGGTCTGACGTTTATATAGTGAAAACCAGTGGCAATGAATGATCCATGATGCTCAGTGCACTACGAAACCAGATTGCCACAAGTGTTGCAGTATATTGTAGCGAATGTCCCATGCGGATTGTTTTGGCGAGCAATCAATGCAATCTCTGGCAATTCCCGCAATTACCGCGCCATAAAAATAAATTTACCTAGAGCAATGCTGCATTGCTAGGTGTTCATAACCAAAGCTGTGGTTTACTGCTGTGTAGCTGAAAGTTTATTCACAGTGGGAGAACAATAAGGGGCAAAACACAAATTCATCGTCCTATGCTATTAAGCTTAACGGACGAAGAAATATCCGAATAATTGGGCCAACCTTGTCGGAACTTGACGTTGCAAGTGCAGGTAATTCCGCGTGGGACTCCACTGTTTTTTGTTTTGTTTTTTATCTTTTGAACTTCGCCATCACATGTGGCTTCCCGGCAGCTCGGAAGAGTGGTTTCACGGCAGCTGAATCCAAGTTACCGTGAAGTTACTTTTTCGGGCGGATTGCGCTTGAGAATATGCGTACATTCGTGCGTTTCGAATACCCGAAACATCGCATATTCGCAAAGCCTGTATGAGCCTATACATAACGTGGGAATATGTGCACTCTGATAGGTGCGAAATCATTGAGCACGCTTACGGAGTTTTTTTTTATTTAATCGAACGTGGCAGTTAACTGGTGGCGTCGACTACCGTAACGCGGCGTGGGCGTCGACATGACTGATGCAAGAAGAAAAAGAAAGCCATAATCACGTGATGCAGTCCCCGTTTTACGTCTTTCTGGCGTTACAGATCACCAGAATTTGTGACGATACTATCCGGCATTGTCGCTTTGTCACAAGGAGGCTGATCACGGAGGCAGTGCAGAAACAAATGAGGTGCCCAAAGCTTGCAATGCCTCCAATCTTAAAGGCGATTCCAAACCATGTTAGATGCAGAGAGCTATTGAAGGGTGCGGTGAAAGATCATGGAGGCAGTTATTACGCAGATTAGTGCATGGATTGAGAAGAAAAAAGACTGCTTTCGCCTTCGTGATGTCCTAGATGGATACACGAGGCACACTGTGGTTCTTTCTTTTTGTACGTGTTTCAGGTGGTAGAGTATTACCGGAACGAAACGGCCATTTTATCGTAGAAGTGTTGTCACAACAGTGGGCTTTGTTGCAGGTTACAAAGCGCCCTTCATTCCCGGAGCAGTGGCAGGCTACAAGCTGCTCCACGATAACTTCGGCAAACTGCCTTGTGCGGAACTGTTCACCGAAGCCGTCAAAATCGCCGACGAGGGCTTCATCGTCGGGCACCACCTGGCTGAAGCTCTGAAGAGGAACCAGAAGGATCTGAACTATGACGCAAAGGGACGGTTAGTACCGGCAGTGGCGTCAAGAACTAGAGCTTTGTTGAAGGGGAAGATATATTCACATTTCAACAGCTTGGAGTCATGAGCCACATTCATCACAACACGACGCGTTCTACCAATCGAGTTCCAAGTTTCGAAGCAAGAAACTAACCTTGAAGTGTTCAGAAGGTGGCAAGCATGATTTAGATCTGGTCAGATAAAAGGTAGACATACGTGTTAGTTCGCTGTCATGCGAGTTTGGAATGCAGCATCATTAGCTTTCATCATCTTGAGAATGCTTTTATAATGTGGACACCGCTTTTATTGACAGTGTTTATTTCTTTGCATACACCCTTAAAGATTGCATAGCGCTAAAAAAAGCAGAGTGCTTAAGACGCTTGCCTTTGGACGGTGGGTACGCTTACTAGAACCCACCATTGCATGAAATTTTTTTTCGCCAAGACTTTCGCGTTCTTGACATCTATCTTTATTTTCATCAGCTTCTTTCTCTTTTTATTTTGTAGCCGTCCTCCTCCCCCTCAAATATCTCCTCCCCTTTGTGCTTCACTCCTGCTATAGGCCGGACAAATCTGCTCACATGTTCTGCGAGTGAAGGAGTAGATGAAGGAAAGGATTAGGAGAGAGCGTGCTGGTTCACGAACCAATGGTGCTACCAATAATCCGGAGGCTAGCATCGTAACCCCTATAGGCTATCCGGGCATCCCGCCAGAACGTGACATAGCCTTGTATGCAGAGGGCCGGAAAACGGAAGTGACGGTAAGGAAGAGCGAGAGGAGCAGTGGAAGTCGGGCCACTACAAAAACAATGTCACGAAAAATACGAAATCATTCGGGTAGATCGCCACCACGAATACCATGTTTAGCGGATATGTTATTTTGCAAAGGAATACAGAGAATACCTGCACATCCAATAAACCCTAACCCTTGGTTTGTACCGCATTCTGGTATCGAATGTAAGCTGCGATCTCTCAAACACAACTTGCCGGAAAGACTAAATACTTTTGTTCACGCTACTAAATGGTTCAGGCTACTGCATGTAAGTATTTTCTAGGCGCATTAATGCGTAACGATGTACACGAAATGATTATGTTTTGTTTGAGTGCTTCGCTATTTGCGCAAATATGCGCATTGTTGAATGTTCAACATCCTTTAGTAAATCAAGCGTTTGAGTGTCAAATTCGGGTTGTAATAAAATGCTTGTTTCTCATGCCGCCGTCTTGTACAGCGCCTCCTGGGCGAAGTCAAGCTGCTGACGGCAGCTTCAAGTTCCGGAGGACGTTTCCTGTATGTACTAGAATAAATAAACAAAGTTGAAGTTGAAGTCAACCATAGTCTGAAAAGACGAACAAGAAAAAAAAGCAAACAAAGGAGAGAAAAAGCAACAAAGATAGAAGGAGCGATAAATAGAAAATTATACATAGACATAAATATAGAAGAAATACAAAAAATATAGATGAGAGAAATGGGAAGAGACTACGGAAGAAAAGAAAGAATTAGAGCAGCTCGTATAATAAGTTGCCAAGGCTGGCCCAAAGCAAAAATGGTGGGGACTTCGCTTGGTTTTGCGCCCCGCCATGGTGGTCTAGTGGCTAAGGTACTCGGCTGCTGACCCGTAGGTCGCGGGATCATATGCCGGCTGCAGCGGCTGCATTTCCGATGGAGGCGGAAATCTTGTAGGCCCATGTACTCAGATTTGGGTGCACGTTAAAGAACCCCAGGTGGTCGAATTTTCCGGAGCCCTCCGCTACGGCGTCTCTCATATTCATATGGTAGTTTTGGGACGTTAAACACCACAAATCAATCAGTCAACCAATCGCTTGGTTGGGCTTTTACTCTCTCATACCTGCTTCGCATCTCTTGCTATTCTCTACTATGCATTCCTAAGCTTGTTTTTTTGTTTTTGTTTTCAACCCCTAGCTATATCATACTACAAAAGGTGATGCTGTGCTCGGCGAGCGTGCCTGGACAGCCGAGTTGTTACGATGCTGGCCTTCGTATGATGGGACTAGTTTCAAATCTCGTCTCACAAATAAAATTATCTTTCTTTAATTTTCTTCTCTCTGTGCGCTATATCTCGCCCGTCATAGTTATTGCATCCCACGATGGACAAATCGGCGCACGTGTTTTGCGAGTGAAGTAGAAGGGCGAGGGGAGGAAGACAATCGAGGAAGAGACATAGGGAGCATGCCAGGTCGATTTATGAAGATGATTTTCTTAGCGTCGAGAGTCCTACGCGGTGGATCAGTGGCTAGGGTTCGGTGCTCGGCTGCAGACCAGAAGGTCGCGGGTTCAATACCTGCGGAAGTGGTCACATTTCAATGGAGGTGAGATGGTAGAGGCCCGTGGACTGTGGGATGTCAAGGCACGTTATAGAACACAAGATGGTCGGAATCGCCGCAGCCCTCCATTACGGCGTCTCGCATAACCGTATCGTATTTTCATGACGTAAAACCCCAGATGTTATTAATTATTATTATTATTATTATTATTATTATTATTATTATTATTATTATTATTATTATTATTATTATTATTATTATTATTATTATTATTATTATTATTATTATTATTATTATTATTATTATTATACATTCGACACACTGCAAACATTGAGCACAACAGCTCTGCTGTAGAATCAAGAGAAAAAATTTAGGCCGCCCAGCTCCTTCTGACTTGACGCCATTACTGCTAAACTGAGTTCAGTTTATTACTACTTCTTTTGGTTTTTGCAATAGGCAGTGCCAGCTCGTGCATCTGTAGATCATCACACGCAAAAACGTTGTAGCTACTTCTATGAAAACGCGTCATACTTCAACGCTACCACCGATTCCTATACGGTAACCCTTTCTTCTTCTTCAATCGTAGGACCGCGTTCGTGAATCCCGCGACTGGCGAACTCGTAGCCGCGGGGAACGAGCTTCAACTGCCGCACATCGCAGAGGTTCTGCGACGAATCGCGAGTGACCCCACTGCGCTGTACACTGGAGCACTTGGACAAGAGGTGGAGGCCGATTTCAAGAGAGGTCCGAGAGCAACGCTATAGCCTGTTCTGAATTACCCAGCTACTCGTATAAGGGACAGTGTAAGGAAGTCTAATGATGCCTATGGCTGATGGCACCTGTGGCTTCTATGTGACTTACGGCACCTGTGTGACTCACGATCATGGCCTCCGCGCTTGACACCGGCAACGCGATGTTGCGCGCTGCCGGAGCTGATCGCGGAGGTCACGCTCGCAATGCTCAAATCAGCTGTAGACAAGTATCTTGTATTTACGGCGCGGTCATTGGGTTTATGGCATCATTTCTTGAGGGCAAGAGCGAGGAATTTTTGGCTGACGTTGAGAACTGCGAATTCCAGCTCGCTGGCTGGTGCTCCAAGGTCTGGCACGCGCGTTCGCAGGAGCTTCGACACCAATCGGCAGTGTTTTATGGCCATGCTGAAAGTGTTGCAAGGCCCTTTTCAGGGGATGTTATGGTCGCGTTCGTGAACTCGAAAGCGGCTGCTTCAAGTCCTGACCGCACGTACGCGTTGCAGCGCGTCAGCGCATAGCTTTGTGACGTGGCGTCGCCCCCTCCCTCTATGAAGAGAGGAGGCGTGTAGCTTTGCGTAGTCACGTGCCCCCTCTCTCTTTCTCAATAGAGAGGGCGCGGCGACGCGTCATATGTCCACGCACATGGCGTAGAGCCCTCACCCTCTCGTAGCCGCGCGCCCAGGGCGCGGCACCGCGTCAAAAAGACTCGCGCCGATGCGCTGCAGCCGATACACGGGGTCAGGCCTTACTCTAGGTGCCACGCACTTTCGTATACTCGGCACTTTAGAGTTCGAAGCATGCGGTCCACCTGTGTTGATGCTTTCTTTATGGAAACTGGCTTTACGGAAACCAAGGAAACTGGCTGTTGAATGATCTGTCCTAGCCGAAGCTCAGCGTCACTTGCGTAGCCATGGCGTGACACACCGTGTCCCCGCCCCCTGCCAGAACTTATTTTTTTGTCTTGGCATACAGAGCGAAAAATCGCTATTTCAAAAGGGTACCCCCCCTCCCCTTCGTGAAAAAGATTTCTGCCTACGCCCTTGCTCAGTGCCATTGACGCTAGAAACCTGCTGCGTTTTGCTTTCACTCGAGAGGGAGCATCGTAATCGACGGTTTTGCTTTGTTTTGTTTTCAGTCATTTTATTCCCCTATAATTTTGCAGAAGGTGGCTACGTAACATTGTCGGAGCTCCAGAAGTACATGGCGCGCTTCGTGGAAGTGCTAAGAGCCGAGATAGGCGATAATAAGGTCCTCTACACAGCTGCGTTCCCAGGCAGCGGAGCCATCTTGGGGGCCATACTGAAGAGATTTAAAATCTCGTGAGCATATACTCCCGCATCTTGCGCTTTCTTTTGTGTACACCGTCATTGAGCAGAATACACCCCTCCAAACATTTATAAAAGGATATAATATGTTCTTTCTAGGCAGTTTATAGCTCTTCTTGCCGTTTTCCTTTTGTTATAGTAATGCCACATGCCTGAGTACTTTATCTGGTTATAGTGTGATATTGACCGTTTCAAGATTGCAAGCGTTGTGCCCCACAAACACTTCTGGTCACTTCATTTACCAGCTCGTAATGTCAAAGCTGAAAGGATGTTCTCAGTTTTTCAAGACTGAGGAAAGTCTCTTATTAGTTTTTCACATAAAAAGAAGGTGATCAATGTTCCAGCCAATCTCTTGTAGTTTTTATGTATCTCTAAAGAACATTTATTTAAATATATTGCTACGATACTGAGGATGCGCGTGGAAGAAGAGGAGAACGAGGTTGGCACGAGCGGTGATCGGCCAGATCCCTGGACTCTCGCATTGATCATCTCCTGTAAATAAAGGCATCCATCGCACCGTAACAATATTATGCAAAATAATGGAAGAAAAGTGTACAAAATCATCGGGCTCATTTCTAACGCTCTTCTTGTCCACCGAAGCTATTGAGACACATCTGTACGAAACCGGATGTCATCAAGGGACTGTGTTTGTAAACAGTGAAATGGTCTATATGTTAACAGCAGTAAACATATCAGGCTCTGGAACAGAAAAACGAGGGACAAAGCGTGGTATGGGGGGGGGGGGGGGATCGTCGTGGTTTTTCGCTGGAATGAATGCCAGGGTTTTATTTTTTTTTACAGAAGGAAAAAAAACGCCATGATTGGCTGTGCGCCGGAGTACCAAGGCCGATGTCACAGCATCGGCAGCGATTTTTTTTTTGGGGGGGGGGGGGGTCGTGCTAATTTGGGTTGCCCAAAAAAACGACTATGGCGGTGCCCAGGAAGCCGTTCATCAAAAGGTCTATACAGACCCGCTGCTCGATCTCTCTCTGGCATATTTTCCTTAAAACCCTTCAAAAAAATACATCTAAAAGAAGTTTGGCTTTTACTTTGGTGCCGAAACGCGGAATCGAACCAGGGATGTTTAGATCAGATTTTGCAATATATTCATGCCTTATAATTCACTATTGATGTAGCTCTCCCCTCTGTAACGCTTCTTTTAAGCCCTTAGGGGAAAAATAAACAACATAAATAAATGAAGAAATCTAAAATGGGGGACTTGTAATGCTGCTTTGTTATCTTGCGTTAAAAAAATGTAACACTTGGCTTTTTTTTATGTATGCAAGTCACTGCAAGCCACTCATTTTTCATCGTTATCGTGCTTTGATTACTTCAACTCTGGGGTCGGGCTCCGAGCGTGGACTTTCACTGAGTCCTTTTGTTCCAGCGTCATGACACTGATGTAATGTATTGTCAAATAAGAATAATGATAAATATGTAATGTAGCTATAGCGTGCACGTCTGTGCACTCACTCTCACTGTGCTATCACCACGATGGTGATGGTTTATAGAGAAGGGGAAAAAGAAAACAAAGACGCGAGAACGGTGAATTGTCACCGTTACCGTGACCGGTAATCTCGGTCAGTTGCTCATTGGCAGCAGCGGCAGCGCACTGAGCAACTGACCGAGATTACCGTATAATTTACTGCAGTTACTTCGGCCGATGCCCGATCGTCCAAGCTTGCTTCCCGAGGTGCTGCTTCATCGCCGGACGCCCTTATTGCTGCCACGGACTACCTTGCTCGTGGCGCCTTCGGAGACTGCGCAGCTCTACCTGCGGCTGCGTTTTCGGTGATATCACCACTGGGCGGCACTGGAATCGTCAAGCAACGCTATAAAGGACCGGCACTGTCGACGGGATGTCATTGGCAGCAGCGGCAGCGCACTGAGCAACTGACCGAGATTACCGTATAATTTACTGCAGTTACTTCGGCCGATGCCCGATCGTCCAAGCTTGCTTCCCGAGGTGCTGCTTCATCGCCGGACGCCCTGATTGCTGCCACGGACTACCTTGCTCGTGGCGCCTTCGGAGACTGCGCAGCTCTACCTGCGGCTGCGTTTTCGGTGATATCACCACTGGGCGGCACTGGAATCGTCAAGCAACGCTATAAAGGACCGGCACTGTCGACGGGATGTCATTGGCAGCAGCGGCAGCGCACTGAGCAACTGACCGAGATTACCGTATAATTTACTGCAGTTACTTCGGCCGATGCCCGATCGTCCAAGCTTGCTTCCCGAGGTGCTGCTTCATCGCCGGACGCCCTGATTGCTGCCACGGACTACCTTGCTCGTGGCGCCTTCGGAGACTGCGCAGCTCTACCTGCGGCTGCGTTTTCGGTGATATCACCACTGGGCGGCACTGGAATCGTCAAACAACGCTATAAAGGACCGGCACCGTCGACGGGATGTCATTGGCAGCAGCGGCAGCGCACTGAGCAACTGACCGAGATTACCGTATAATTTACTGCAGGTTGGTTTTCACGCCATTTGCGATTCTTTCGTTTCTCATTTGCTGTCGCTGCTGCCGTTGTTTGCATTTTGAGTTTGTATGAGTGTCTTCTAACTGTGTCCAAAATGCCAACGAATGCTGAACTGGCAAGGAGATTAGAGGAACTCGAGGAGAAGCTGAAAACCGAGGCTTTAGTGGAGTCGGTGTTCGCAAGGATTCTGTTAAAGCTGAATCATTCTGGTTTCGATGCGGTGCAAATGAAGAAAGAAGTTGATGACCTTGTTGTTAGTGCAAAATTCACGGAAAAAATTGTTGAGGAATTAAGGCAAGACAACGCAGCCTTGATGGCCGAAAACAAATCACTGAAGTCTGAAAACCGCATGATGTCTAAGAAACTAGCTGAAATCGAACAATATTCACGGCTCAACAACGTCGAGATCAGAGGTGTACCGTGCACACAAGGGGAGGACTGTGTCGTGATCTTGCAAACGGTGGGTGAAAAGATCGGATGCCCGGTATCACCATCTGACCTTGACGTCGTTCATCGTGTTCCTACAGCAAAGGAATACAACAAAAACCTTCTTGCGCGATTTTGTTCAAGAGATAAGAAGACTGAATTCATAAGCAAGGCCCGACAAGCTAAGCTCTGCCTGAGGGACATCAAAATAACACAGACACCTGACAATGCCGTGTACGTAAATGAGCATTTGACCCCTGCGAACAAGGCTCTCTTTTCTAAGGCTTTGGCTTTAAAGAAAGAGAAAAAATGGATGTTTTTGTGGACAACAAACTGCGAAATCAAAGCTCGCAAGACAACCGACAGTAAAGTATACAGGATACGTGATGAGGCTGATCTGGCTAAAATAAACTAATTGGCTCCCATTGTACTTAATGCGCATGTGACAGCCATGCCTTCCTCGTCGGCTCTTTTGTCACCTGTGCAACTAAACTCGTTTTTAGGGAGTAACTCCCGCTCTTTTATTCATATTAATGCCAGAAGCCTACGAAAGCATGTTGATGAATTTCAAAGTCTTCTTTCCACGTTTACCAACCCTTTCTCAGTAATTGCAGTTACAGAAACTTGGTTATCAGAAGACGATAGAAATCTGTTCGGTTTCCCTTCCTATACGCCATATTATAGTCACAGGTTATCAAGTAATCATGGTGGCGCAGCCATATACGTATCTTCTAACGCTTCCTGTAAACGAAGGTTTGATCTCGAATTGAACACGCTCTCCTGTGAATCGGTCTGGCTTGAGTTTGAGCATACGTTTCTTAATATAGATAACAAAAGATTTATATTAGGCTGTATATACCGCTCACCGTCTTCTCCAGTTACTGAATTTTGCACAAACTTGCAACGCTCCCTAAATGTTATTTCCCTTGAAAATAAAAATGCTATTATCATGGGTGACATAAACATTAATTTACTAGACGATTTGTCAACTAACCTAATCAACTATCTAGCTGCACTAAGCAGCTTCGGGTATGAATCTTTAATCAGTCTTCCAACTAGACCAAACAGCATTAGCAATGGGTCCCTCATTGATCATGCATTTTCAAATCTACTCACGGCACCAGACGCTGGAGTTCTAGAAATTAGTATTACTGACCACTATCCCATATTTCTGCGTTTCGATTCCACTGCAAAACGTGATTCACCTTCCTTTATTCGTGATATATTGGACAAGCAGAAATATATTGATACCGTTGCTAACACTAACTGGTCTTATGTTTATCTTAAAGCTGATGCACAAGAAGCTTTCACCCTCTTTTCATCTTTGCTCCTATCACATGTTCAATCTTGTACAGATAAGCAAAAATGCAAAAAAATAATCGCATCACCAGCAAATCCCTGGCTGACGAGGGGATTACTAACAAACATGCGCAAACGTGACAACCTCTACAAAAAAAACTAAAAGGCAACCATTTAATACGAATTTGCTTGTTCGCTATAAAAAATTTTGCAACCTAATAAACACCCAGCTTAAGGAAGCTAAAAGAAAGTATTATGCGCAAAAGATAACTGAGGCCGGAAATAGTACGAGGAAAAAATGGGACATCATTAATTCCTTTTTAAATAGGAACCCACGTTCGGAAAAAATAGCTACAGTTCTTTATAATGATGTCACTTATAGTGATCCAGCTGACATCGCCGATCAGTTTGCAAACTACTTCTTTAACGTCGAGCACACCCTACCTTTATCAAATGAAATGGTCTTAGATCGCTTACCCCATTCGTTCTTTCTGTTTCCCACAACTCCAGATGAAATAATTAGCGTTATAGGTACCCTAAAAATGACGAGTGCTGGCCTTGACGGCATTCACCCCTCCCATGTAAAAATGGTAGCTCACCTTATATCAAATGTATTCTCTTCAATTGTGAATTTAATGTTTAGAACAGGTGTTTTCCCGCATGAACTGAAGCAGGGTAAAATAATCCCCGTACATAAAAAAGGAGATGCTTCGTTATTGAATAACTACCGCCCCATTTGCATCTTACCCTTTTTGAGCAAAGTAATTGGAAAACTGATCTGTACACGTCTCACAAATTACCTAAACAAAATTAATATACTATCGCCTTGTCAATTTGGCTTTCATTCTGGCTACTCCAGTGACCTTGCGCTAATCTCACTTACTGACCAATTAAAAAAGGCTATTGACAACGGTTACTATGCGGGCGGTGTTTTCATCGACCTAACTAAAGCTTTTGATTCAATCAACCATCACATTCTTTTCAATAAACTTGAAGCATTTGGTATAACTGGCCCAACATTACTATTATTGCGTAGCTATCTCAACAACAGGACACAGAAGGTGGTAATTTCTAATGCATATTCTTCAACCAAATTAACTAATATTGGTGTACCCCAAGGGTCCATTCTGGGGCCCCTTTTGTTTTTACTTTATATTAACGATTTGCCGAAATGCCTTTCTTCATCCAGTTGTATATTATACGCCGACAACACCACAATTTTTAACTCCGATAGCAGTATTACATCCTTAACTGGAAAACTAAACTTTGATCTGGCACAGCTCGTTCGGTGGTGCAGTAATAACATGTTAGAAATTAACACGTCTAAGACAAAATTTGTTGTCTTCTCTTCACCACAAAAATCCTTGCCTTCTATCCCTCCTGTTATAATTGCGCGCAATGACATCCCTGTGAGCGACTGCTGTAGATTCCTAGGCGTTGAACTCGACAGTAACTTGAAATACCACCGTCATGTTGCATATATTAGGAAAAAAATGACGTATGGCATTCGACTACTGATTAAATCTCGTCTTTATTTCAATCCATCAATACTTATGTCGCTGTATTTTTCTTTTGTTCATTCGCACATTTCTTACTGTATTACTTCATGGGGCAACACATACACCACTCATCTTACCTCAGTTCAGACAATTCTAAACCAAGCGATAAGAATTCTCACATCAAGCCCTTATCTCTCTAACGCTAAGTCACTACTTCACGAAAACAATATATTAACTGTATCTGAGCTAGTTAAATATAACCTTGGTATATACATGTATAGAACTATAAATAACCAACTTCCACATTTCACTACCATTCTCTCAAATAACAATGTCACAAGGTTTGCCCTTAACAATAACTTTCTACTGCCAAAAGTTCGCACCAATTATGGCAAACAAACCATTCATTTTTCCGGAATTTCTTTTTGGAATAGTTTGCCTTCCGACATTAAAGTATGCCGTTCCCTGAAGGTAATTAAATCGAAGCTAAAAATCATATCATGTCAACTAACTAGCCTGTTTTGCTGTTTCTTAATTGATTCCTGTTCATTGTGAGTTGCGTTCTGTAATCATTTGTCATTGAAGTTAGCACGTTATTCTTACTTTTAAATTGTTTCTGTGAGATTACAAGGGTATATTCTTACTTTATTTGTTTCAATTGCATTTTACTGTAGCTCTGTCTCCCTGCTATGTACATCACAATCATTCTCAATTCTACATTGTACAAGAGGTCCCCCTGCAGTCTCTGACCATGGGACCTCTTTCTGTATATCATGCACATGTATTCTTCTTCATTTAGCACAATAAAACCTTCTGTTCTGTTCTGTTCTGTTCTGACAATTTGTTACGAATCTTTTAACTTTGTGTTGGGAAACATATAACAATAGCTGAAGGTCTACGTGCCAAAAACAAAAAAAAACACGATTGATTTCGAGGCGCGCCACAGTTGCCGACTAGTGAATAATTTAGATCATCTGGAGTGTTTTTTGAGAACGGTGACGGCATAATTTTTCTTATTCACTGCAGGTTATCGATACTGCAAGGCAAAGGAACGACTCGTCCGGTAGTGATGAAGGATACGTACCTCCATAAGTAAGTTTTGGTTTACTTATACCTTGTTTAACCGATAATAGCATTTTTCATGGGGCAGTGAGCGGCCGTCATTCGCCCAAGTGTTTTAAGCGCGGTAAAGTTTCTTCTCCAAGCGTGGGAAACAATATTTTCGTGGTTTTTGTATTCGTAATATACGCTGACAGTACAAAGATACAACGAAGTGCCTGCATGGATGGATGCGCGCGTACATGCGTTCTTGCGTGTGTCTCTGTAATATATAATATAGCGTAGTTAAGCATCCTAACTGTGTACTGCGTCGTATGCCCTCGAGCCCTTTTTTTCTGTTAGACAGCCGCTCGATCTGGGAGTACGCACTCTGCCTCGACTTACGTTACGTGCTATAGCACCTCGGCCGATCGCAGAGGGAAATAAACGCCTTCAAATTGTAATGGTAAACGTGTACACCATAACCAATAACCACGACACGATGATGAGGGACACCGTATATATAGTGGAAGACTCTAGAAATATCGACCACCTCAGGCTCCTTACCGTGGACCTAAATAGAAACACACTGGCGGAATCTCGCATTTCGACCGCTTTCATAACCGCTACACCAGTGCAGTAACGTGTGTGTGTGTGTGTGTGTGTGTGTGCGTGTGTGGTGTGGTGTGGTGTAGTGTAGTGTAGTGTAGTGTAGTGTGGTGTGGTGTGTGTGGCGTAGTGTAGTGTGGTGTAGTGTAGTGTAGTGGGTGGGCGGGTGGTGTCGCGCCTCATTCCGCACATCAAATCGTGCTATATACTTGCACAGATGAAGTATGCGCAGCAACGCACTGCCGTGATGCTGTGTGAGGTGTATCCATTGGTCAGGCAGTGCCTCGTCATTTTGTTCCCACTTAGAAGTGTGGCAGTTTGGGCTAGTTGGTATAACATGATGATACCGTTGTTCTGTTCTCGCGCTATAACTATCGTCGTTTTGTTCCCATGGCATTATGCTGGTCAAGTGAAGCTGTGTACGTGGCGTTACCGGCGATGGCGGCCGCGTTCTAGAGGGAAATGCACATTCGCTCTTCATTTTCCTTACAAACGCGTGTTTGATGATCCAAGTGTTCACAATTAATTAAGAGCCATCGACAAAGTCCTCGCCAATGTTGTATGCGTTGTTTTAAGACGTATCTTGAGATTTGGTGCACTGGTTCAATTTATACAACTCGCATGCCAAGAAAGAAAAAAAAAAGACTGACGACAGCCTTTTAAGCATTCTCATATTGCTTCCCTCCCTAACAGGCTGGTGGAAACCATCAAGTTTGCCTTGGCCTTCCGAGAAAATCTCGGAGACATTTCTGCAGCCAGAGATGTAAGCCATAATTTTAAAGAGGAATTGACATGAATTTGGGGAAATTACCGAGGTGCTAAGTATGCGATTTGAAAACACGAAGCATCGGCGCTTGCCAACGTGGGTCGAGCGAAGGCGACAGTCTGTTTTTCAGCTTGCAGAGCTGGTATCTTCGTAAGGGATGGGCTTCAGTAAAGCCTAGACAGCATGTCCACGGCTGTTTTTTATTATTACGACAGCCTTTGCGGTTTTAATGTGTAGGAGAAACGCGGCAACGGCCGGTATCGTGAACGCCAATCTCACAAAAAGTCACGTGATGACATAATCTGGTGCCTTCAGATAACATCATCGCTTAATCCAAAGGGATTGCACAAAACTGGATGAGGCATATATAGAGTGCGTGGGAGTATATGCCCAAGTAATTAGATGACTGTCTCGTGGCAGCGCAAGCTTTGCCTGAAGGGGTTGAGCTCGCCTCACTTAAGCGTCTTGAGGCCTTTGTGCGATCGGCTGGTTCTCGCAACGCTCTTTGGACGAGCTATACCTCGATTTACCGCCGCGGCATATACATTCCGAGCTCTATGGCGCGAGTTTGATTCCTGGTCATGTCTTGCCTCATTTTGATTTTATTGGCAATGTGCCAAAACACCCGTGAACTTGCACTTAGATGCGCCTTAAAGAAAGCCAAGTGCTCAAACTTAATTCGTAGTTACCCGATGTACAGTGTTGCTCCAAATCATGCAGTAAAATCGAAAGTTAATTGATTTGAACACAGTCCATTTAAACGTGTGAAGCAGCGCATTGTGACCAGACACAAAACTATAAGTAACGATTCAGCCGGTTTTGCGTGTTGTCTTCGTTCGCTGCTCAGCATGTTATAAGTAAATCCAGCTAAGATGTTTTTTTCCTGGCTCGTAGAAGTCCTCATCTGCGTTTTCAGGGTACCCCACAATAAATTTTCCTTTGTTTACATCCTACTGCAGGGGAAGAACAAACTCCTCTCTAAGATACGGATACAGTTCGACAAACATTTCTCAGCTCAGCACCCCCTGGCGACTTACGAAGATTATGGTGGTGTCGCTGCCCAGGATGAAGACTTTGGCGGAGCCCACCTCTCCATCCGGGACCGCCAGGGCAATGCCATATCCGTAACTGCGGGCTTAAACCACGAGTGAGCAGCATTTATTGCGTTAAGTAGCACGTTGCAGGAACACCATGGGGACGAAATTTCCGGAGCCCTCAGCCATGCGGTCTCCCACGTAATAATACGGCGGCTTCAGGGCGTTAAACTCCAACAAATATTATTGAGGCGAGAACCTCAGCTGCGGCTCCTCAAACGAGAGGTTTGTCTGTCGGCGGAAACCGTCCCGCGGCGTCGGGGACGAGTGATGCGAAAACGATGACATTAAATGCAATGACATCACCATATGATGTCATCGTGACGTAAAATACCAAAATTTTGTGACGTCATCGTGGCGTCACAATTTCTGACGTGACGTCATGGGAAGTGGCACCACACAGTATCATTGTAGCGCCCTCCTTTGGGCGGCGAAGAAAACCGAAGAGGGCGCGATCTCAAGAGAATAAAAAGAAAGGCTGCGCTTGGCAATGGCAAGTGGAGCCACGGCTCATGTTCCTTGCTTCCTTGTAGGCCTACAGAGATGAAAAAGAAGATGGCTCTTTGTATTCTAGTTGTCTGTGAAAGCACAAGGCAAAAGTACAGGAGAAAACGGGGGGTGGAAGCTTAAAGGGAGGAAAAAATGTTGCACGTGGAAGGCAGTCCTGTCAACTTCAACGCTGCAACTTTAGAAATTAACGAATACTCAGTAATCCAAGAAATTTTCATCTCTGCATCTTTCAGTGTTTCGGGTGCTGACTTTCACTTTTTTAGCTGTTGCTTTATAGAAAATCGGAATGAGTTCGTTGATAGAAGTTCCGTGAAGCGGGGTGTGCTTGGTGCCAGCTCTTCAATGTGCCGTGATTAGGTTCTCCTGTCAGTCATCTCGTGTTTGTGAGCCCAAATGCTTTACGCACTGAAGCATATTGTTACGTTATTGCGGCTGACTGAAACAGGGCATACTGGGACATACCCAAAAAGCGGTGCCTCGTATTGAGAGAAAAGAAGTGGACGTCGTCGGTGATCTGCGTTCTGGCTGCGGACTGACTACTGTTATTTCCCACGTAACATTTTGGTGGAAGTGCTGGGTGCTCTTTTGACAACTTAGCTACGCAGTAGACGCCTCCTTAAGTCTGCTACCATGGCTCCGGGTGAGGATACGACTTCGCCACCTACCTCGGCAACGACAGCAACCCGATACGTCGCCCTAACGCAACCCCGTGATCCGGTACCTTTACCGGAGAGGACAACGCGAATGTGGACAAGTGGCTTAGTATGTACGAGCGCGTCAGCAAACAATATGGCTAGGACCCAACCGTTATGCTTGCGAATGTCATTTTCTATCTTGACAAGACCCCTAGAATCTGGTTTGAGACCCACGAGCCCGAAATCACGAGCTGGGAAATGTTTAAACAACAGCTCCGCGACCTCTTCGGCAACCCGTTTGGTCAACAGCTTGATGCCCGAAAGCAACTGGCCGTACGTACACATACGTCCACCGAGCCCTACTTGACTTATATTCAAGACGTCTTAGAGTTGTGTCAAAGGGCCGATCTCAACATGACTGAGGCCGACAAGATATCGCACGATTTAAAAGGAATCGCCGACGATGCGTTCAGCCTGCTTGTATTTACGAACGTAACAACCATCGACGCCGAGATCAAAGAGTGCCGCCGTCTCGAGCAGGCGAAGAGTCGACACATTTTGCACCAGTTCCAGCGCCTACCCAATACCGCTGCAACGTCGTCTTGCGAAGCCACTCCTTGTCAGCCGTCTACAACCGAAGACGTGACGCGCATTGTCCGACGTGACCTCGAGGCCGCCTACCCGGCTGCCAACAAACCAAAGTTACCCGACGCCTCAACGCCAGCTGTCTCCTTGATCCAGGCTATTGTCCGCCAGGAATTCGCTAACATGGGTATCCTGTTCACTGCACCCACCCTGGATAATACTGATCCTTCGATAGCTTCTGTGGACATGAGACGTCGCCGTCCGTACTCTCTTCGAACCAGAAACCCGTCTGAATGGCGAACGGCTGATGGTAAGCCAATCTGCTTCCGCTGTGGTCGCGCAGGACACATCGCTCGTTACTGCCGCAGCCAATGGCCATCTATGTCTTCTGGCTCGTACCCCGCTTACAGTAGCTCATTCCGTCCACCAAACCACCGTTATCCGACCCGCTTTGAGTCTACAGCATTTACTGCCCCTGAGGAATACGGCCACCCTGTCCCGTCGTCGCTGCCGCCTCAAAGCCACCCTTCTCGTTCAAATACGCGTCGCCGCTCTCCCTCACCGTTGTTTAACCGCAGCATGTCCCCGGAAAACTAGGCTGCGCAGCTTCTGGAGGTGAAGCTGCCCTGTCGACCTTACCCGAAAATTCGCTGTTGCCCTTACGTATGAACCGGAACACCCTTGAAGTATATGTTTATGCCACACCTGTTGAAGCTTTGATTGATACGGGCGCTCACGTCTCTATTATGAGTTCGCATTTTCGTCGTCGCATTAAGAAGGTCCTCATGTCCCCTTGACCAGTGTCGTCCAAGTTGCAGATGCATGGCGCACCAGTCCCTGTCATCGGTATGTGCATAGCTAAACTTACAGTAGCCGGTCATCAAGTGGTCGTCTTTTTTACCGTGCTTGCAACATGTCCCCACGACCTCATACTAGGCCTCAATTTTCTTGCCGCTAATTCTGCTCTAATTGATTGCTCCGCTGGCGTGCTCCGCCTTGAGCTGCCACAAATCAGTGACGCCCCGTACCAACCTACATGTCGATTACAATGCAGTGACTTTGTTCACCTGCCCTCCAAAACTGTGACGTGCATCAATTTTCTGTGCTCACCAGCTGTGCCCGACGGTGATTATTACGCTACGCCTCTCACCAACGTACTCCTTGCGCACAATGTTGCAGTGCCCTACACGGTGCTCAGCACCACAGATAACAGAACTTGTCTACTACTTGGAAATTTTGGCTACATGAATCGGGTGCTTCCACAAGGAATTTCTGTAGCCCACCTGTGTCCATTGCTCGGTTCACAAACTGAAGGGCTTGCCTTAGACACCCCTGTTTCAACGCAGCGCACACCACTCGCAGCACATTCTGGCAGCGATCAAATTGTAGACATGATCGCCACTGATCTTCCGCCTCCGTAAGTTGAAGCCCTACATCATCTTCTCGAGGCCTACCTGGATATTTTTTTATTTTGGCGGCCGACCTCTAGGGCAGACGTCCTTTATTCAGCATCACATACACACAGGTGATGCCAACCCTGTTCACCGCCGTCCCTACAGAGTGTCTGCTTTTGAGCGGAGCATCATTCAGAAGGAGGTGAACAAGGTGCTAACGAAGGACATTATTGAACCATCCTCCAGTTCCTGGGCATCCCCGGTGGTATTAGTTAAAAAGAAGGTGGATTGTGGCGATTTTTGTCGACTATCACCACCTTAACAACATCACCAAGAAAGACGCATACCCTCTGCCACGAATTGACGACGCCCTTGTTTGCCTCCATTGTGCCGCCTACTTTTTTCCATCGATCTTCGTTAGGGTTATTGGCAAATTGCCGTGGACCGCATGGACCGAGAGAAGACGGCTTTTGTAACACCTGATCGCCTCTACCAATTCAAGGTCATGCCTTTCGGTTTATGTAACGTCCCCGCCACCTTTGAACGAATGATGGACTCCCTGCTCCATGGATTCAAGTGGTCTACGTGTCTTTGTTATCTGGATTACGTGATTGTGTTTGCTCCTACTTTCGAAGCACACCTTGAGAGACTGTCCAAAATTCTTGATGTATTCGCTCTCGCCGGCCCTCAGCTGAATTCATCTATGTGCCGGTTTGGTCGCCGCCTCACTACAATGCTTGGGCATATTGTTGACGCTTACGGCGTACAGCCTGACCCAGAAAAAGTTCGAGCTGTGAAGGACTTTGCTGTGCCAAAAACCGCCAAAGACGTCCGCAGCTTTGTGGGGCTCTGCTCCTACTTTCGGCGGTTCATCAAGAACTTCGCGGAAATTGCTCGGCCCCTAACAGATTTACTCAAACCAGAGGAGACGTTTACGTGGGGTCCCTCGCAAGCCGCAGCATTCTCCGAACTCACCACTTTGCTCACTTCCTCTCCTGTTCTGGCTCACTTCGATCCTACGGCACCAACCGAAATTCGCACCGATGCCAGTGGTTACGGAATAGGCGCTGTGTTGGCTCAGCGACAACGTGGGCAGCATCGTGTGATAGCTTATGCCAGCATGCTCCTGTCTCTCTCGGAGCGTAATTATTCCATCACAGACCGCGAATGCCCAGCGCTGTTGTGGGCAGTCGCGAAATTTCGCCCTTACTTATACGACCGACCATATATAGTTCTCACCGACCACCACGCTCTTTGCAGGCTCGCCTCTCTCAAAGACCCCAGAAGTCGTCTCGCCCGCTGGGCACTCCGCCTCCAAGAGTATTCTTACACCTTAGCGTATAAATCAGGAAAACTGCACAAAGATGTGGATTGTCTGTCATGCTACGCTGTAGCTGACTGCGACCCTACGAGCACTGATTCTGTGGGCTGCGTCCTTTCCATCTCCCAGCTGCTTCATCTCGGGGACGAGCAGCGTCGCGATCCGGATATCAGCCACCTAATATAACAGTTCGAAGTTTCACCGCAAGACGCTTCTGTTCGCATGTTTACCTTAAAGGACCAGACCTTACATCGGCGTTATTTATCGCCCAATGGTAACTACCTACTTCTGGTCGTACCAAAGCATCTGCGTTACACAGTCCTACGCGAGCGCCATGACGCGCCATCCGCGGGTCACCTTGGTGTCTCTCGCACATATGACCATGTCCGCCGCCGCTTTTACTGGCCTTACCTTTCACGCTTTGTACGTCGCTATGTCAACGCTTGTGAAATTTGCCAGCGCCGCAAGAAGCCGTCGGGACTCCCTTCCGGGTATCTTCAGCCCATCGACAACCCATCGGAGACATTCTTCCGTGTTGGTTTGGACCTTCTCGGTCCCTTCCCAACATCCGTTTCCAGAAACAAGTGGGTCGTGGTTGCTACAGTTTATGCGACCCGCTATGCAGTTACGTGAGCCATGCCAACGAGCTGCGCTACAGACGTCACTGATTTTTTACTACGCGATCTCATTTTAGTGCATGGAGCCCCTCGTCAACTGCTGACAGACCGAGGCCGTACGTTCCTTTCGAAAGTCGTTGACGATATCCTGCGTTCCTGCTCTACCCAACATAAACTCACGACATCGTACCACCCCAAGACAAACGGGCTTACAGAACGTTTAAACCGCACCCTGACAGACATGCTATCGAACTACGTCTCGGCCGACCATCGTGATTGGGACCTTGCACTAACCTACGTGACGTTCGCATACAATTCCTCCCGGCATGACACTGCTGGGTACCCGCCATTTTACCTTCTGTTTGGACGCGAACCAACATTGCCGTTAGATACCTTTCTGCCAACCGCTGCGCAGTCTACTTCTGAATATGCACGCGACGCTATTGCCCGAGCTGACCACGCTCGTCAGCTTGCCCGCAGCAGATTAATGGCGTCCCAAGACTCACAGAAGCACTATTACGACGAGCGGCATCGCGACGAACCCTTTCCAACAGGTTCCCTCGTTCTTCTTTGGTCCCCTACGCGACATGCTGGCCTTTCAGAGAAGCTTCTGTCTCGTTTCACGGGCCCATACCGCGTGCTTAGACGAGTGACCGACACTACATACGAAATTGTCCCTGATACTCCATCAACCTCTTCTTCTCTGCTGTCCTGGGACATCGTCCACGTATCAACGCTCAAGCGTTACCACACTTCTCTTGCTGTGGCCCCGTAAGCTCGCCGGGTCGGCGCTTTTGCCGCTGGGGGTTGTGTTACGTTATTGCGGCTGACTGAAACAGGGCATAGTGGGACATACCCAAAAAGAGGTGCCTCAAACTGAGAGAAAAGAAGTGGAGGTCCTCGGTGACCTGCGTTCTGGCTGCGGACTGACTACTGCTATTTTCCACGTAACAATATCATTTCGAGCATCGGCTAGTCCGATTACCATGATGCATTCGTATATCGCGTCTAACTTTTTGTTTTTCTTTAATGTTCATCTTATTTTGGGTAAGGCATTGTAGTGACAATATTATTTTAGTGGCTAATACAAGTCTTACAATTTAATGCACTTATCGTATGCGGTAAATTTTTTACAGGCAAAAAAAATTACTGCAGCCGATATCAAATGACACCGATATCAAACGTTGACTCCGTATCTGCATGTTACACTGCAAATATCGTCGAAAGACAATAGTCTTGCGTCTGGAGAGAGAGCAAAACGTTTATTTGATGTTCTGTGCAAGAAAATTGGTGAATGGTACTCTGGAGGCACTGCATTGGAGTGCCCCGATGTGTGCAGTGAAGGCGAACGAGCGCGTCGAGCCGCGTCACAAATAAGACATGAGC
This sequence comes from Rhipicephalus annulatus, assembly GCA_013436015.1. Taxonomy (NCBI): domain Eukaryota; kingdom Metazoa; phylum Arthropoda; class Arachnida; order Ixodida; family Ixodidae; genus Rhipicephalus; species Rhipicephalus annulatus. Next base: position 130,701 of record WOVY01004036.1, read on the forward strand.
GCAATCTGGCAGTTACCTTGGAAAACGAAGCGTGTGGCGTGCGCGCCCGTCTCGGAGGCGATAAGGTGTAGAACGCAAGGCGACGGGTAGGTGCCACCACCATGTCGTCTTAGCAAAGTGTTGGAAACACTCCTTTTCGTGCAAGCATTGCATTGTCAGCGCAGCGTGATAAATGCTACGGTCCTCAAAAATACGTATATATGCCTTTTCTTGTAAAACGACACACATACAGAACACGGATGTGTTGTTATGGTGCCTCACATATGCGAAATCTTTGCTTTATAAATGACAATCGCACAAGTAAGAACGCTGAACCTTGAGCAATATTGGTGGGTGCTGCGGATGGGGTTGGCCGTTCGAAATACTGTTTAATGCCGTTTAAAATGTAGTTACGGCAGACAATTAGACAAATGTACAGACAGACAGAAAAACTGACCAAAATTGTTGCGTCGAAGGTGCCCAAGAAAGACTATCGTCTTTAACAACCGAAAACCTGCGGCCTTCAAAATGCGTTCTTCTCCAGTGAAACAGCCACGCAATACCAGCCATAGAGGGTAAATTGGTTGGCGCACCTATTCAAGTTTTCACGACTAGGCTCCCGTATTTGCCACTCGTCGCAAGGTGGTCTCACTATCATCATATTTGAAAATATTAGCACTGAACGATTCAATTTATTATAATATTATGGACCCACTATAAAGCGACGACACCAAGCTGACGTAATTAACGTTTAACAGTTGATATTTTTATTACTTTTGTTCTTAGTTCATTTTCGCGCATACCCATGGCACGTTGTTCTTTTTTTTTTGTCAAGCAAGATTAATTTGGGTGAGTTGGTTCATTTGTTAATGGGAAAGAAAAACGCACAAGGAGGCAGGCATGAAGAATATATAAGCACATTAGGTTGGACGCGCGCTCACATCCAACTGAATCTTTATTGCAACAAGCGCGCGTTTTTGACGCCGGTGTTGACAACTGCTGTGCGACTTATAGGACACGAGCAAGAACGGAAAACTGAGAGCAGCCATCATGAAACGCTGTTTCTGTTTGTATTTCTCGATCCACAGGTTTGGCTGCAAATACTGGACCAGCTCGGGAATCTTGTTGAACAGCTACATGAACGCTTTCTCGAATCCAAGTGGAGCATATTCGAAGCCTCCTTCGAGTACAAACCTGATGCTGGCAGGCAAGCAGCCCCTCACCGCCATGATACCGTCCGTGATTACCAACACCACCGGCGGCAGACACATGCTGCACGCCGTCTTCGGCAGCAGCGGAGGAATGGCCGGTATTTCAGCGATGGCTCAGGTCAGTAGACTGTCTCTGAGATGCGATAGTCTTCTTAAGCGCCTGTCCTGGAATGTTTTATAAATAAAACAGCGCGTATTGCATTCTTTATAAGCGCTGGTCTTTGAATATTTTGGCAATAAATCAGCGCACGTATTTGAACGGGGCAGAGAGAAGTAACACTGGACAGCCCTTTCTGTGTCCTGAAAACATGCGCCGTCTGATCACTGCTTCACAACAAGCCTGAGTTCGCACCATTCTAATCATAGGCGTGCGCACAGGGGAGTCGAGGTACCCCCAATAGCCACCTAAGATGGGGAGGGCGGGGGGGAGGGTAATTGTTTTTTTTATACATTGTCTTAACAGGGAAGTGGGTGTTGCGACAAACATTCTAATCGTATGATTCAGACGAGTAAAACCTCGCAAATCAAGCCGTTCGCTTTCCTTCAGCTCTTCGCCTGCGCCGCCGAGTTCCCTCTTCACAGCTGTGTGGCGGCCAACGTTGCCGTACGGCCGTACCTCGGCGAGCATGGTTACGTGGTCCAAGTTGGCCCAAACACGTCCTCTTTCGACCCGGTACGCTTGCCAATCTCGCAGAGTTCCAATCTTTGCACTTGCGTAGTCTTTGCGTCCTTCGCCTTTGTCCATTTTGCCACGATTCAGGCTATACTAACCGCTGTGTTTCAACACACTTCCTCCTAGAATAAGGATATACTAAAGTGACGCTGATGGTGAGGATGATAAAAGGGCGTGCAAACGTAGCAGACGTATACCATATCATTGCGACTCCTACGCCTACCCATAGAAACGCGTGACCCCTTCCACTGACGTAATGCATCCCCCTAAAAACATTTTCAAATTTAAATGTTTGTATGTAGAGAGATCTTCCATGTTTGTGTCCGCCGTGGTGGTATAGAGGTTAGGGTGCTCGGCTGCTGATCCAAAGGTCGTGGGTTCGACCCCGGCCCTGGTTGGCGCACTTGGATGGAGGCGAAACGGTAGAGGCCCGTGCAATGTGCAATGTCAGTGCACGCACGTTAACAAACACCAGATGTGAAAATATCCGGAGCTCTCCAATACGACGTGTCCCACAATCATATCCGGGTTTTGAAACGTTAAACCCCAACTATTATTATTATTATTATTATTATTATTATTATTATTATTATTATTATTATTATTATTATTATTATTATTATTATTAGTGCATCAAGCGTGAAATCAAGTATACTACATTTCTACTTCGTAAGATTGCTCTGCTAGAGCCGCGAAAACATATATGCAGAACAAGAAATACAGATATATGGCACGTTCAAACATACAGAACAACTTACGGCACGCAAACCCTGAAAAACCAGCTTCCGTGACTGCTCAATAGCTTCGCAGCTAAAAACGCACCCCTTGAAACATTGACAAATAAAGAGTTGTTATCATATTTTCCTTAATAATTCCTGTTATCTGTTTGCTTGCGATTTCTGTGCCTTAAAAGTGTACTTTCTTGTATTGTGTCTTTCATTTTTTTTCTGTTATATTATGCACATTTGGTTGTGTTTTTTTTAAGCGTTGCTGTTCGCCAAGTTAGGGTAAGCAGCTCAGTCAAGCTGTTTTTTTTAGTTTTCATTTAAACGATCCTCGGATTTTGCAGCTTTTACTGCGGGCCCCTTTCATAATGTACACAATGATGATGAAATAAACGTATTATTATTATTAATATTATTTATTATAAACAATAGTAGGTGCCCTCGACATACTGAGGCGCTTGTATAGAGACGTCATGGCGCGTATATAGGCTCTACCCAGCCCAAAGCTCGCCACCGCCCTCTATTATCACGTGACAACTGGAACAGCAGCTGCATACATTGCTCCCACATAGTTCTCCACCTCCCCCCCCCCAAAAAAAAAGATCTGGATACGCCACTATTGTCTATCGTTCTGTTTCTTTCTTTCTTGCAAATAAATCAACACTTGTCAAAGTTGCAAGAAAAAATTTTGACGTTTCGAGACCTTTCTCTTGTTCACATCGCTAGCTATCAGTGCCTACGTCACAGTTTTGCGTCGTCACGTGGCAAGGTGTGCTTACATTTGAGCCATCGCCCTTTCAGTCGCGCTGCAAAACCGAAGTTGCGACTTCGAATAAGCAACCGTGGCGGGTTGGAGCAAATGAGGTTTCCAGTCATCATGAGTGGTTTGCTCCTTGCGGAAGGATGGGGACGACGACATTTTTTTTCATGTTAGGAATCCTCAAATATTTAACGCAGAAGCATTAAATATTCGATACGTAAGGCAATATTTGTTGGGCAATACCACAAATCCTCACCTTTCAACTGCTACTGCATTGTCAGCGCTAAAAGGTGCACCAGCGCACGCGTAAAAATGGCCAACAGTCACACTGCTATAGTCTTCAGTGGAGCCCCCGGAAAACCTGTTTCACGTAGTCTAGCCTCCTAGGGGGTAAAACAGTCTCAGAGTGTGCGGTAGCAGGGCTTTCTACTACGAATTGCTTTACACAAGACTTAGCGATGCTCTTCATAACAAGCTTAGAGTGACAATTAAGAATAATATGGCAAAACAGCCTTCCTAAACCGTGGCTTGTACCACGTGTACTGCCCGATACATGCACTACCTAGAACATTCCCATGTTGGCTGAAGCTTCATGCTGTAGTTCACTGCAGCCATGTGTTGCAGCTCCAATAGATGCTAGCGCCAGCTTTTCTCTTAGTGCTTTTTCAGGAAACTATGTGCCTACCATGCACCACTGATCGACATGCAACGCTGGTTGCCGTTTTGCGCAGGCCAGTTTACTGTACAAGATGGGTCACACGGTGGAAGAGCGGACCGTGCTCACGTCAAGCGCCACAGCGATCGTGACCACGGGTCGAAACTCGTGGATGGCGCCTGTCGACACCGAGCACACAGACGGCAGCACTGCGGGTTTCCATTACGAGCATCCCGTCATCAAGAACGACAGGCTTGATTGATCTCACAAACGAACTCTCGCCTCCTGTGGCTGGCCGAGAAATCGGTCGGCGAGGTTCGAAGTTGAGAGCATACTTCTAGTCGGACGGCGGCAGTGTATATTTATCCACGGCGACGAAACGCACTCGCCGACAGTCGCCGACGAGGGCGCAATTACGTTTTTAGAGCACTATATCGTATCTGATTCGTTTCTTTAGATTTTGGTTTGCTCATAACATCGTTCTATAATCTAAATTATGTGTATATCCAATTGTCTTTCAAACGAATCATTTTCAGTGTGCTGTCATTTTTTTGTTTCGCCATAACTGTATACAGTCAAGGCCGAAAGTTATGTGCGTGAAGTATAACTTATTGCATCTCGTTGTTTAGCGATTGCCACACATATCTATCTCAATTAGAAATTAATGTTACTCGACCAACAAACGATAACATAAATGCAAATGTCTTCCGGAAACGTTGTGTTCATAGCGCGCCCTCGTTCTTTACTTCAAAGATGTGGAATAGGTAGGTAGTGCCTAACTTTCTCTACTTGACAATAAAAAAAATGATTCTTGGCCTATTTGTAACGCTTCTACCACCGAGTATCAACTCTTCTTGAATTCCAGCATGGAAAGTTTTAAGTGTTCAGTTTTACATAGGTGACCTTAAAAGGCAACGCTCCGCAAGACAATCCACTGGATGTATATAACTGTTAACACGGTTGCATTTTATAGAACCAAGGTAACATAGTTCCTATTTAGTTAGAATTATTGTAGTCACTAGGTTCTCTATCAAGAAGCAAACCAGTGCAACAGAAGCCTGCTGATGGCGATTGCCACCGCTGCACATACAGGGCAATAGTTTTCTCAAGCCCCAACCACCGATCCATCACCATGTGTTTAGGTGCACTGTAACGTACTTTACGTGGTTAAAATATACCCAGAATTCCCGACCATGCTGTGCACATAGTCACCCGGCATCACGAAGCCGAATTTCGCGCGACTTTGATGGCGACGCCACGGCTGTCATGGCACCGACTGCCTTACCCACCTCTTGTGTGATTCTTAAAAGGAAAAGATTGGAAAAGTGAGCCCCGTAACTGTCTGCATCTGAGTGTGACACCTCACAAGGGTTGGGGGTAAGGAGGGATGAAAAGTATAGGATTAAAAGGTATATATTGTTACGGGAAAGATTGATTCACCGAGAGCTGCTCTTGCTAACGGCTTAGAGAGCGCACAGTCAAGCAGGCCAACGGGAGAAGCTTCAGAGTCCAACCCACTACAACCACGTTGTCGTCCTTCTTCATTTGGGTGCCAATTCAGCTGTGTCGGTGCGACAGTTCCATACACGTATCATCACCCCGGCCCGTAAGGCACCGTCTCGGTGCCTGTTAAATGAGCGAGTCGGCGTTGTAGGGCTTGAGACGAGAAACGTGGACCACTTTTGTTCTGGGAGCAGCAACTGATGATTTTGTGGTAGCGGCGATCTCGTAGGTCACAGGTGTGACCTGACGAATGACTCGGTAGGGCCCAGCGTATCGCAATAGTAGTTTCTCGCAGAGGCCAACACGTCGAGATGGGAGCCACAGGAGAACAAGAGATCCCGCAGAAAAAACGGCATCTCTATGTCGACGGTCATAAAGAGACTTCTGTGCTGTCTGCGACGACGATAACGGAGCCCGCGCTACCGCACGTGCCGTGAGGGCCCGGGTGATGGCATGCTGAGCGTACGAGGTGGAGGATGGGTGGTCTGATGAAAGCAGTGTGTCGAAGGGCAGTAAGGGATGACGTCCGTAGAGTAGATAAAAAGGGGAGTAGCCCGCTGTTTCATGACGCGACGAGTTACAGGCGAACGTTACGAACGGAAGAGCTATGTCCCAATCAGTGTGGTCGGTAGATACGTACATGGAAAGCATGCCCGTCAATGTGCGGTTTAGTCGCTCCGTAAGGCCGTTAGTCTGAGGGTGGTAAGATGTGGTGAAGTTGTGACGGGTAGCACAAGATCGGAGTAGATCATCAACCACACGAGATAGAAAGTAGCGACCACGGTCTGTGAGCAGGTGAGTCGGAGCGCCGTGCTGGAGAATAATGTCGTACAGCAGGAAGTCGGCAACGTCGGTTGCGCAGCTGGTTGGTAGCGCTCGAGTGATTGCATACCGAGTGGCATAGTCTGTGGCCACTGCAATTCATTTATTTCCAGTTGTAGAAGTAGGAAAAGGGCCTAGCAAGTCCAATCCCACTCGATAAAATGGCTCGGCTGGAACTTCAATAGGTTGAAGTAGACCGGCAGGGGGAGTCGTAGGCTTCTTTCGGCGCTGGCAGAGGTCACAAGATGTGACGTAACGGCGAACAGAGCAGTACAGACCCTTCCAGAATACTCGTCGTCGAATGCGGTCGTAAGTTCTGGAGACTCCTAGATTTCCAGAAGTTGGAGCGTCGTGGAATTGTCGCAGAACATCCTTTCGCAGGTGATGTGGTACGACGAGTAAAAGTTCGGCGCCGTCGGGGTGTAAGTTGCGGCGGTACAAAACGTTGTCTTGAAGCAGGTATCTGCTAAGAGAAGGGTCAGCATAACGCGATTGAAGGCGGTCAATAATGGTGAGCAGCGATGGATCTTGGCGCTGTTCGTCAGCCACGTTCAGAAAGTCAGTGATGGCTAAAACGCAGGCATCGGATTCCAAATCAGTGGAGCTAGGTGGATCAACAGGGTGCTGGGATAAGCAGTCAGCATCGCTGTGCAGCTTTCCAGATTTGTAAACAACCGAGAACATGTACTCCTGTAATCGAAGTGCCCATCGGCCGAGTCTTCCTGTAGGGTCCTTAAGCGTCGACAGCCACCAAAGCGCATGATGGTCCGTGATGACTGCGAACGGACGTCCGTATAAGTACGGACGGAATTTCGCAATAGGCCAAACGAGGGCTAAGCATTCCCGCTCAGTGATGGAATAATTTTGTTCCGCTTGCGACAAAAGACGGCTAGCGTAGGCTATCACACGGTTGTTGCCATTCTGTATCTGAGCGAGTATAGCACCAATGCCATGGCCGCTTGCATCGGTGCGAAGCTCTGTTCGAGCCGCTGGATCAAAATGAGCCAACACAGGTGGTGATGTGAGGGCGGTAATTAGCGACGCGAAGGAATGTTCTTGGTCCCTTCCCCAAGAAAATGCCACATTCTTTTTGAGGAAATCCGTGAGGGGCCTAGCAATATCCGCGAAATTGAAGACAAAGCGGCGGAAGTATGAGCAGAGCCCAATAAAACTGCGAACTTCTTGTGTGGAACGCGGAACCGGGAATTCTCGGACTGCACGGACTTTGTCAGGGTCGGGTTGAACACCAGTGGCGTCAACAAGGTGGCCGAGTAGTTTAATCTGCCGACGTCCAAATGAGCATTTCGACGAATTGAGTTGGAGGCCAGCGCAACGAAAAACGTCAAGAATTGCCGAGAGACGAGACAGGTGGCTTTCGAAGGAGGGCGAGAAAACTATTACATCATCCAGATAGCAGAGGCAGGTCGACCATTTGAAACCGCGAAGAAGAGAGTCCATCATACTTTCAAAAGTAGCCGGGGCATTGCACAAACCAAAAGGCATGACCTTGAATTGGTAAAGGCCGTCGGGTGTGATGAATGCCGTCTTCTCGCGGTCGCGGTCGTCGACCGAAATTTGCCAGTATCCGGATCGAAGGTCAAGGGACGAGAAATAGTTGGCGCCGTAGAGGCAGTCGAGCGCATCATCGATTCGAGGTAAAGGATAAACGTCCTTCTTGGTGATCCGATTCAGGTGGCGATAGTCGACGCAAAAACGCCAGGTGTTGTCCTTCTTTTTAACTAAGACCACAGGGGAGGCCCAAGGACTCGATGACGGCTCAATGACGTCTTTACTGAGCATTTTCTCGACCTCCGTCTGTATTACTTGGCGCTCAGCACGTGACACGCGATAAGGGCGTTTGTGAAGTGGACTGGCGTCGCCGGTGTCGATGCGGTGGGTTACGGCACTTGTGCGGCCCAGGGGACGGTCGTCAACGTCAAAGATATCCAGATAAGAAAATAGAACACCCCGGAGCGTCGCAACTTGGGAAGGTAAGAGGTCACTGGATATCATTTTGTCGAGGAACGCCTTATTTTGCGACGTGATGACAGGTTTCGTCGTGGTCTTAGTGTCAGGTGTAAAAGAACAAATCGAACATTCATCAAAGGTGGAAAGATCGGCTAAAGTAATGCCTTGGGGAAGCACTTGGGTCGACGTAGAGAAGTTCAAAACTGGAAGTAGCACCGTGTTGTCAGCTACAACCACTATAGTATGTGGTAGTGCGATGTGGTGCGTAAGAGTCAAATCAATGAGGGGAGCTACCAGATAGTCTCCATCAGGAATGGACGGGAAGGGCGACAAAGGAACGTACATAGCAGCCTGGGGCGGTAGCCGTAGAGACTCCATGGATCGTAGCCAAGTGCGACTTGGAGGAGTGAAATCGGAGCACAAAGGCGATTCGAGCCGTAAGATACCGGTAGAACAATCGATGAGGGCGGAGTGGGCGGTTAAGTAGTCAATTCCACGGATGACGTCGTGTGGGCAAGCATCGAGGACTGCGAAGAGAACGGAAGTGTGGTGGCCAGCAACAGTAACGCGGGCAGTGCACATACCAAGCACCGATGTTCGACTTCCGTTGGCAACTCGAACAGTAGAGAACATAGCTGGTGTGAGAACCTTTTTCAGGCGAGATCGAAGTGCAGAACTCATAACAGATACTTGGGCACCAGTGTCAATTAGAGCAGTAACGGCGTGGCCATCAACGAACACCCGAAGTAAATTGCGTCTTGAATTTGTAGCCGCTTGAGGGTTTTCGTTCCGAGTCGTCAACGCAGCGCCCCCTCCAGGAGCTGCACTCGTCAGTTTCCCGGGGAATGGGTAGAATAAGCCGGTGACGGAGAGCGGCGGCGTTGAGGGGAGCGTGACGGCCGACCCTGAGGTGACGGCGAGCGGCTGGACCAGTTTCTCTGGGCGACGACGTCAGCGTAGGACGGTTCGGAGCGTGGAAATGAACGGCGAGCTGAAGGGTCCAGAATATGGTCATCCGGAAAACCGGGTTGCGAATAGTGTCCGCGGTCCTGACGGCGATCTACATTACGAAAGCTTGGCCGGAAATACGACCTGTTGCGGCAATGGCGGGAGATGTGCCCAACTCGAGAGCAAGAAAAGCAGATTGGTCGATCATCATGCGTGCGCCACTCAGATGAATTTCGGTAGCGTGGTGGAAACCGAGGAGTCGAAGCTGCCGCAGCGACAAGTGGAGCAGAGTGGTGGTCAGCGTTGTGGACGGGAGTGCTCATGGGCTGCGGCATAAGTCTGGCGGGCTGGGGAACCTGGACGCCCAGATTAGCAAACTCCTGACGTACGACGGCTTGATTAAGCGAGACTGTTGCCCAGTTGTCTTGCGCAGGGGGCTGATAGGAAGCGGGTGCCATGGCTTCCAGCTCCTGGCGAACAATCCTTGTGTAGTGGAGCATACGCACCAACGCGTATGCGCCTTCGGAAGACAACGAAAAGCCCATGCTCTGATTGCGCGAGAACCTGGGCCGCCTTTCCCAGACTTGCTGTTCGCCCATTTTCCGTCGCAACCTCGTTGCCGCTCCTCTGTTCCAATAAACATCATCGCATTTGGTGGAGGCTGCTGAGATCCCAAGGCAGACCTGGAGCTCCGCTCTCGCAAGTTGGCCGAAAGACCACCGTACAACATGACTGACGCAGTCACCAACCAGCCCATCCCAGCACAGCCAGCACCATCGGCTGCCCCGTCTACCTGCCCCGGTGCTACCCGTTAGCGGGACCCACCAATCTTCAGCGGCAGTGGTGAGCAAGACGTCGAAGACTGGCTCTCCTTGTACGAACGCGTGAGTGCCAGCAACAAATGGGACAATGACTCTAAGCTTGCCTATGTTATCTTTTACTTTGCTGACGTCGCCAAGCTATGGTTCACCAACCGCGAAACCGCCATCGCCAGCTGGTCCACCTTTAAGACCCTCGTGACCGAAGCGTTCGGCCGACCAGAGGTCCGCAAGCTCCGCGCTGACCAGCGTCTGCGCCACCGAGCCCAGCAGCCTGGCGAGATATTTACTAGCTATATTGAGGATGTGCTCGACCTCTGCAGGCGTGTTAACTCATCCATGCCTGAAGAAGAGAAAATTCGACATATTCTTAAAGGCATCGAGGATGGAGCATTCCAGATGTTGCTGGCGAAAATCCCGACCACAATAGCAGTCCTCGTAAGCCTGTGCCAGAGCTTCGATGAATTGCGTCGTCAGCGTTCCATCGCCCGACAGAGTGTCCCATCACCAGATTCAATCTCGGCCGTCCCACTCGCAAATGGCAACGTTCACCAAGGAACTCTGTCGAACCAGATTAAAGACTTCATCAGGGAGGAAGTCGCCCGACAGCTCTCCCTGCTGCCGCATAGCGACGCGCCCACGACAAGCCTCCCTTCGAATATGCAGCAGGCCATACGCACTGAAATTTGCCATGCCCTCCCTACAGTTCCGGCCTCTTATCCATGCACTTCGGTGCCATCTGATCTCTCAACTGCTGGCTACGCACCAACTGCGCCGCCTTCACCTCTCAGCTACGCAGCTGTGGTCGCGCGGCCCCCACCGCATCCAGTCGCCTTATCGGCTCCACCTCCTCCGGCCTCGCCTCCAGTTTACAGGCCCCCACCTCGCTTTTTCCGTTCATCTAATGAGTGGCGCACCCGAGAAAATCGTCCCATCTGCTTCGCGTGTGGCATCGCTGGCCACATTGCACGCTTTTGCCGCCGCCGTCCCACACCTGCGCACGCATACTTCGGAGCTCCTACCTACGCACCGCAGCAGACTACCACGTCTGCATATGAACAGAGGCACTCCGACTCGGATCACCACCCATCGACTGCTCGTTTCTCATCACCTCGTCGCCGATCGCCATCGCCTATGCGTCGTCGACCACCTCCTGAGGAGGGAAACTAATCAGTGCAGTTCCGGAGGCAAGAGCTGCACCTTGTGCGCAATTCCCAAGGCCTCCATTTTCGCCGCAAAATGTTGTTGATGTCGATGTTGAGGGAGTCGCCACATTAGCGTTAATTGATACCGGGGCCGCCGTTTCTGTGATGAACGCAAAATTTTGTAGGAAACTGAAGAAAGTGACCACATCTCTCAGTGGCTTGGTGCTGTCCACGGCTAGCGCGCAACGCATTCATCCCTCGGCTGTGTGTACGGCGCGCGTGGTCATCCGAGACGTTTTGTACGTCGTACAGTTTTTTGTTCTACCATCTTGCTCTCATGACCTTATCTTGGGTTGGGATTTTTTATCACGTCATGAAGCTATCATCGATTGTTCCCGTGCCGAAGTGTCCCTTGTGCCAACATGTGAATTTACACCACCCGACCGCTTTCCTCTGCTCTGCAAACTCACCGCTGATGACGACATCACCTTGCCTCCTGAAGCTTCGGTCCCTATTAGCCTTTCATGTGTGGCACAACCTGACGGCACGGTGGTGTTTACGCCATCTCCGGTTTTTACTGAACGCAAGGGCATCGTTCTCCCATTTGCTGTTCTTACAATTGCGTCTGGTTTAACCGTAATGCTGGTCACCAACCACTGCAACTACCCCATTGGCTTACTTCGTGGTGAAACGTTAGGATATGTGCAACCTGTCGACCATATCGATGATATTATTCTTCCCGACGAAACGCCATGTCACATTGCTGCAATCACTCATGCGTCTGAGCCATCAAGTTCGTCAGCCTTCGACAATGCTATTGACGCAGACCTTCCCCTCTCGCATCGCCGCCAACTTGTTGCTCTCCTTAACAAGTTTCGTTCTTCTTTCAACTTTCAAGAACCTGCTTTGGGCCGCACCACGACTATCACTCACACTATTGACACCGGCTCACATTCGCCTCTGCGACAGCGTCCTTACCGCGTTTCCGCCGAAGAGCGCCGCGTCATTACGGAGCAAGTAGATGACATGCTTAAACGTGGAGTCGTACAGCCTTCTCAAAGCGCTTGGTCATCACCTGTGGTTCTGGTCAAGAAAAAAGATGGCACCGTACGATTTTGCGTGGACTATCGCCGCTTAAACAATATTACGAAAAAAGATGTCTACCCGCTACCACGAATAGACGATGCTCTTGACTGTTTACAAGGCGCCGAGTACTTTGGATCTGCATATGAACATTTGGATCTTTGGATCTGCGTTGTGGGTATTGGCAGGTGCCAATGGCTGAATGTGATCGCCCTAAAACAGCCTTTGTAACGCCGGATGGCCTATATAAGTTCAAAGTCATGTCATTTGGGCTCTGCAACGCGCCTGCCACATTTGAGCGCATGATCGACACCATCTTGCGTGCCCACAAGTGGAAAACCTGCTTATGTTACCTGGACGACATCGTAGTCTTTTCATCTGATTTCCCGACCCATCTTGCTCGCCTCCACGACATTCTGACGCGTCTAACTTCTGCAGGCCTACAACTCAACTCCAAGAAGTGCCACTTCGCAGCACGAAAACTAACCATCTTGGGACATGTCATCACAAGAGACGGTGTTCTTCCGGATCGCGATAAGCTTCGAGCTGTCGCTGACTTTCCGTTGCCCACATCACTGAAAGCCCTAAGAAGTTTCGTCGGTCTCTGCTCCTACTTTCGTCGCTTCGTGCGCAACTTCGCGTCCATCATCGCACCTCTCACGAGTCTGCTTTCCAACAGCAAAGGCATATCTGCATGGTCACCTGCATGTGACGATGCATTTCGCCAGCTGCGCCGCCTGCTGACCTCACCACCTATTCTTCGTCACTTCGACCCTGCTGCGGCCACAGAAATTAACACCGATGCAAGTGGCATCGGTCTCGGTGCAGTTTTGGCACAACGGAAAGGCACCCAAGCTGAATACGTAGTCGCCTATGCAAGTCGCGCTCTCAAGAAGGCTGAATTGAATTACTCAGTGACAGAGAAGGAGTGTTTGGCCATAATCTGGGCGTTGACGAAGTTTCGCCCGTACCTTTACGGCCGTCCTTTCGACGTGGTCACAGACCACCACGCTCTATGTTGGCTGTCCACCTTGAAAGACCCGTCCGGACGCCTGGGGCGTTGGGCACTTCGATTGCAAGAATACGACATCCGTGTAGTATATCGTTCCGGTCGCAAACATGCGGATGCCGATGCACTTTCGCGATCGCCAATAACACCAGATGTGGCTTCTTTGTCTCCTCCTTTTACCACCTTGTCACCACTCGACACGACTGACATGCTTTCGGAGCAGCGTAAAGACCCATACCTTGCCTTGTTAGTCGACTACGTTACCGATCCGTCTGCTGTCCCTTCGACGAGAGCGCTACGCCGGCAAGCAGCCCACTTTTCCTTACGAGACAACGTTCTGTACCGCCGCAACTACATGCCTGGTGGTCGGAAGTGGCTCCTTGCTGTCCCAACTCATATGCGCTCGGACATCTGCATGAATTTCCATGCAGATCCCCAAAGTGCTCACGCAGGTGTCCTGAAAACCTACGAAAGGCTGCGCCAACGCTATTACTGGCGAGGAATGTATCGCTTTGTGCAGAAATACATTCAGTCTTGCACCACTTGCCAACAGAACAAGACACCTCCGCGGCATCTTACTGGCACGTTACAGCCGCTCCCGTGCCCGGCTCGCCCATTCGACCGCGTGGGTATAGACCTATATGGCCCCCTCCCATATAGTAGCTCTGGAAACCGGTGGATTATTGTCGGAGTCGATCATCTGACACGCTACGCTGAGACTGCAGCTCTACCGGCAGCCACCGCCCACGAAGTTGCACTCTTCATTCTCCGCAGCTTCATTCTACGCCATGGTGCCCCGCGGGAATTACTCAGTGATAGGGGTCGAGTGTTCCTGTCGGAGGTCATCCAAGCTATCCTCGCTGAATGCAACATTATCCACCGGAAATCTACCGCATACCATCCACAGACAAATGGTCTTACTGAGCGGTTCAACCGCACACTTGGCGACATGCTGAGGATGTACACCTCCTCCGACCACACTAACTGGGACGCTGTATTGCCCTTTGTTACCTTCGCTTATAACACCGCGACGCAAGCGACTACCGGTTTTTCCCCGTTCTTTCTATTGTACGGCCGCGAACCTTCCCACCCACTCGACACTATACTACCGTACCGCCCTGATGCATCTAAGTGCTCCCCGCTTTCGGAAGTCGCCAGATACGCTGAAGACTGCCGTCAGTTGGCTCGGTCTCTGACAAGAGAGGCTCAAGGTCTACAAAAGACTCGACACGACGACGCTCACCGCATAGCTCCTACATTTCGTGCTGGCTCCCTTGTGTGGCTTTGGGTGCCCCCGCACGTTCCTGGCCTGTCTTCTAAACTTCTGGCCCGGTACCATGGTCCCTACCGTGTCATTGACGCGACTTCCCCGGTGAATTACATCATCAAGCCATTAACACAATCACCAGATTTGCGCCATCGAGGACGCGAGACCGTACACGTCGACCGTCTCAAGCCCTATTACGACCCCCTCATTGTGCCTACTCCCTGAGTCGCCAGGATGGCTACCCTTCACCCCGGGGGTATTGTAGTGGAGCATACGCACCAACGCGTATGCGCCTTCGGAAGACAACGAAAAGCCCATGCTCTGATTGCACGAGAACCCGGGCCGCCTTTGCCAGACTTGCTGTTCGCCCATTTTCCGTCGCAACCTCGTTGCCGCTCCTCTGTTCCAATAAACATCATCGCACTTGCGATATTTGCAGGAGGGGCAAGTGAACGGGGCGCTGCAGAATCCTCGCAAGACGAAGTCGCAGCAGTGTTTGGTAGTCTCGCGATTTGGTGGGTGATTCGCCTGCTTTTAGCTTGTTCAAATCGCCGGCATTCAGATATGATGGAGTCAACAGTGGTGCAGTTCTTGCACATTAGTATGTTGAAAGCATCATCAGCAATGCCTTTCAACACGTTGCTGATCTTGTCCGCCTCGGACATGTTTTTGTCCGTCTTCCGGCACAGTGCCAGCAGGTCTTGAATGTACGTGACGTACGACTCCGTCGATGATTGAACACGCGACGCGAGTTCCTGCCTCGCTGCCATCTGACGAGCAACTGACCGACCGAACAAATCGCGAAGCTTTTGCTTGCATGTGTCCCAGCTGGTTAATTCTTCTTCATGCGTCTCATACCAGGCGCGTGCCGTACCACGTAGGTAGAATAGAATATTTGCCAGCATAAGCGTTTCGTCCCACCTGTAGTGCTTGCTGACGCGCTCGAATAATGCGAGCCATTCTTCGACGTCCGTGCTGTCCGTCCCGGAAAACGTGCCAGGGTCGAGAAGATGGGGGGGAATCACAGGTGATGGAGCCGGCGCGGATGGCGAGGCCTGAGTGCCAGTTTCAGGCATCGCGGCTGGACAAAGCTGGCGTCCACTGCGGAGTTCCAGAGCCGGGTTGTGTGAAGGCCCAGCACCTCCCACCAAAAGATGTTACGGGAAAGATTGATTCACCGAGAGCTGGTCTTGCTAAGGGCTTAGAGAGCGCACAGTCAAGCAGGCCAATGGGAGAAGCTTCAGAGTCCAACCCACTACAACCACGTTGTCGTCTTCTTCATTTGGGTGCCAATTCAGCTGTGTCGGTGCGACAGTTCCATACACGTATCAATATAAAGAGAGGAAGGAGAGAGCGATGCGCTGGGACAGCGAGCGACGACAGTAAGCGGGAGATAGGAAAGATGGACACGGTCGCAGGAGTTCGAGGACGGGGCACCACTCAGCGAGAGCTCATGTCGGCGGCAGGAGATGGCGTAGGGCGAGCCCAGTCGGCCTGAGCTGCGCTGTCGTCGGAGATCGCGGGGGCACAACCGGTCGGCCTGAAATCCAGCGAGCCAGGATGCCCACCTCAGGATAGCAGTTTCTGATCAGCTTGTTGGTTTACAAGGCTGTAATGATGGTACCAAGAGCTGGCGGAACATGTAACCAATAATGCGTCACAATGTAATTAATAAAGCGTAATATTCCAGGTGCCTGAACGACAGGGTGCAATTTCGGAAGCATTAGAGCGTAACTGCGTATGTGTGGTGTGAAATGCAAGATCATTAACGGACTACAAAAAGTTCCGACTGTCGGATGCAAAATAGACTTGCGACACTAAGTAAAGGAGCTAGACACGTGTTCCTTTACATTTTACATATTAATGTTGAAGCAGTTGTCGCAGAGGCAACTTTACATTGTTAGTGCATATATCACGATCTTCGTATATATTGCACACCATACATCACTTAATCGAGACGCGATTATTTACTGACTCGATAAATTACAGGAAGTGAAAATATTGGTTGACAATATATGCTGTATAGACGCTATAGACGTCTGGATGTTTAAGCAAGTGCAAACGACGCTCTACACAAGGCTTTTCCGTGTCGTCTTCGTGCTTTTCAAAAGCGCGCGTTCAAAGTTGGTTGATCGGCTGCAGGTACCACCCATATTTTGGCCATCGCTCTGACTTTAATTACTATGTGCGACATCATGCCCTTACTTTGTGCCCCTCACTCTCTCTCTCTCTCACTCTAGGCTTCTTTCCAATGGGTGGCATTGCTTTTTTCACAAAAAAATTGGCGAGACCATGCAGTTTTGTTGAGTTCTTGACAAGCCTTAGCAACCGGAAGAACAGAATAAATAGCCCGACTGCGGAGAAATTTAATTTCGCTTAAGTGCTTGTGCACGCTATACCAATGACTTAAAATCAACTTGCGCACAAGCACACGTACTCGCACTATTCTCTCGGTGCGTCAGATTCGGAGAATATAATGTAAGGCTAAATTGAAAAGCGATAAAATTTAGGAATCGTTTGCGAAGATTGCAAATGCAAACGCCTTTGGAATCTTCCCGCTACCAATGGTGGTAACACCACAATGAGCCGTAACAGGCAGAAAACTGAACATGCGCCGTGAATGGACTACATTGCCATGTTTGTTTGTTTTACTTTCTGTCCTATCACTTGTCTCAAGACAGACGTTTCATGGAGGCGCGTTGTCTTGAAAATAAACTAAAAAATAGCGAAGGCTTTCCCGTGATAACAGTGAGAGCTACAAAGTACGGCGTAGCCTCTTTCTTCTAGTTCTTCGGGTTTTTGTTTCGAAGCGCGTGAACCTCACTTGATGGGCCATCTAAACAGACAGACTGGCTCGTTTCATGCTTCTTTTATTTATAGCGTTCAATGCTGCATTGTTTTTTTACGTCATATATAATCCGCATTCCTTAAAGAGAACCTGCAACACTTTTTGACCATGGTCATCATCGAGGATCCCTAGTATCCCTTGAGCCGAAAATTATAGCGCAGCACTCGGCCCGTGCCGCGGCCGACGCCAATGGGCTCCCGTAAGAAAGAGCAGTGTTTGTACAGGGACCGCCGAACCTTCACATACCTTCCAGAAAGGATTGTAATCATCCTCCGCACTCAAGTGCTGGTGATTGCGCTGAAAGTAAGCCGCGCGTTAAGACAATGCTATTTTGCGTATTAGTAAAGCAAAATTTCACAATTCTGAAAACGCCACTTACCGCGAGACGGCGTTTGGTAAGCGCCGTCTGTATTAGAAACAACACCAATAAAGTCTTGAAAAGGAAATGTGGTTGGATGCACCATCTTCTGATACCCTCGACAAACACCACGACATCATAAGTTTTGACAGCATCTTCTAGGCCCCACGTAGTTCCTAGTCAGCAAAAAAAAAAACGAAATACATTTTCATCTGTGGGGGGACCATAGACATATACGTACGAAGTTTAGGAAAATTTTATAAAGCTAATGTTGCAAAAATATGAAAAGCACATTTTGAAATTCACACGTCACGTTCAAAGATTTCATCGCGATATTTAAAAAATGAAACTTTAACCTTAATTTTCTCCTCTAATAGTGAAATTATGGTGGTGAAGCTTATAACATGACAGTTCTCAGAGTGCATTATTCTTAGTGAAGCAATTGTTTCATTTTAGTGTACTTTAAGAAGCACTCAAGGTGATGATACGCGCTGACGCACGTAGGTTCTTGCCTTGTTTTCATTCCCCCCTCTGCGTATCTTTCAGCGCCCTCGCTAGTTCGAAAGGAGAGAGAAATTAAGTGCGTGAAGCGTGCAGCGAATCCCTGCAACTCCGCTGGTACTTCACGAATTTAAATTTTTTTTTCGGTGACCTCTGAGGTAATGAACTACTCTATAGCGAAACCCCTTCAACGATTTTTTTAGAAATGTTTTGCAGGGCCTGTTAAGAAGTATACGCATCGTCTCTGAATTACGAAAATGCTAAATGTGAATTTGCCATCGTAGCCTTGTTCAGCTTGATTGTTCAGCTCGAATCAGCTTGTTCAGCTTGAATCAAATCTGCTCTATCGGACTCGGCGACGTGATGAAGGAGCAGTTGAGTAATATGTCCTATGACGATGATGATGATGATTATAATGATGATGATGATGATGATGGTGGCGGTGGTGGTGGTGGCGGCGGCACCGATTCTTATAGGGAGATGGGCCAAAAATCTGGGGGCAGAATGTTTAAGGTAGAGGTGTACGCAGCTCAACAGCACTAAAATTTTTGATTCTCAAAATAAAACACCTAATAAATGAAAGAGCTGGATGGGCAAGTAGTCAGACTATTAGCTGGAATTTATTACGTCACACTATCACGCGCGAAGGGGATGAAGAACACGAGCTGGCGCTTTAACTTGCTTGGTTTGTTATCTCCGAGAGCCGGTCGTCCAACCTTGTTATCTTTCATTATGCAGTGAGAGCGAGTCGTTCGGGAAAACGAGTTCATTCAAACGAGCGCAGTTTGTCGTCTACCGTCGCGAAGCCATGGAACCGTTCGAGGACGAATTGAACGGGCAGTACACATTGCTCGAGACCATCGGTTCGGGTGCCTTTGCAAAGGTAAAGCATGCCATTCACGTCCTGACGGGCGAGAAAGTCGCGATCAAGATCATTCCTAAATATTCCGTCGAAATGGACTTGCGTCGCGTCAGTCTGGAGATAGACGCTTTGACTGACCTCGCCCACCGACACATCTGCAGGCTGTACCAAGTGATCGAGACGAGTTACAGGGTATACCTCGTCCTCGAGTACTGTCCCGGTGGCGAACTCTTCGACTACATCGTGCAACAGAAGAGGCTGAACGAAGACGAGGCGAGACACTTCTTCCGACAGATCGTGTCCGCCGTGGCTTACGCCCATCGACGTGGATACGCGCACAGGGATTTGAAACCCGAGAACTTGCTTCTGGACTCGAACGGCAACGTGAAGCTGAGCGACTTCGGACTGTGCGCGAAGTCCAGGACAGGAATGACCGCCTACCTGAGAACGTGCTGCGGTAGCGCCGAGTACGCTGCACCCGAGCTCCTTGCTGGCGAAAAGTACGCAGGATTCAAGGCTGACATCTGGAGCATGGGAGTCCTGCTGTACGTGCTTGTGTGTGGGCGCCTTCCTTTCAGCGCCGATAATACGGCCGTCCTTTTCAGGATCATTCAACAGGGCAAGTATAACTGCCCCGAGTATCTGTCTGACAGATGCGCAAGCCTGCTATCCCGGATGATGACTACCACTCCCGACAGGCGAATCACAATGACACAGCTCGTCGCCCACCCGTGGCTCGTCGAAGGCTACGGGAGTCCTGTAAACGTCGAGGGCACTCGTTCGGGGTCTATTCTTGATGATGAAGTAGTCGCAGAAATGGCTGCTGCCTGTGGTCGTCCCAAACGCTCCGTGGCTGCCGACATTAACCGGCAAATGTGTGACTGCGTGGCCGCTACGTATCATTTACTCGTCGATAGAAAGAAACGAGGGGAGACCGTCCGGCTTTTGCTTCCGCTACAGCCTCCTCAAGAAATGACGCCTAGTGTGAGCCCATACAGACGTGTATTCAAACGACCAGCAGGCAGGTTTTTCCGCAGCCCACCGTTGTGCAACATGATGGAACGCTGTCTGGAACCACTCGCGTTGTTCAAGGAGAATGTCAACGGGATTCGCGCCCGCCTCCAGTCGCGAAAGTCTAAGGAGCTGCAAGAAGGTAACTGTTTTGTTTTGGGTGTTCAGTTTCGGTTTCGAATTGACATGTGAGGATGCCAGAGGGCGCCGCTCTGGCATCCGGGATTTCAAGGCGACTGTAAAATAAAACCAGTGTGTGTTAGGTAGCTGTGGAGTGCGGTTGTGTGCTTTTCTTTCGGCGCTACGCGCCAACCCGCGTGTTCGGGCTGGTCGATGTCTCCGCCGGCCGCGTACGTCTCCGTCGGCCGTCTTCTTTTTCTTCTGCTTCGTCGGGACCAGCCAGCCCCCAACACAGCAATGGCGACGAGGACCTGTAAGAACCCGTTTCGTTCTCCGTGTTCGTGCTAACCCTAGACGCTCCTTGTTCCCAGCAAGGTGGCTACTGCGTGCTGCGTCGCTTCATTTCTTCATTCAGCTACGCCGCCTCTGCCTTCGTCTTCAAACAGTGTACTGGCGCCATTTTCTTCTCGTCTGCACCTCTCCATTCTTCTTGCTTGCAATGGCGTCTCCTATTCCACCTCCCCTATTTCTTCATTCGCCCGGAGACCCGCCACTTCCGTGGGCGGACTGGAAATTGGTGTTTCAGGCTTACGCAGACGCGGTCGGGGAGGACGCCAGCAAGCCCGAGCGTCGCAAGGCCCTGCTGCTCAACGCGTTGGGCCCTGCCGGGTTAAAGCTCTTTTATACTTTGGAAGCAACCAACGCGTCGCCGACCCCAGCGTCGGGCGATGCCTTCAAGAATGCTGTTGCCCTTTTTGATGAGCATTTTAAAGATGTTTCGTGCGATTATCTCGCACGCGTGAAATTCCAAGAAAGGCGACAGTTGCCTGGTGAGCCAGTCGCCCAGTTCATTACTTCTCTTCGAACGCTCGCCGCGTCGTGCGGCTTCGGCGCGCTCGAGGACGATATGATCCACCATCAGCTTTTCATCGGGGTAGCCTCGCAAAACGTCCGCTGCCGCATGCTTCAAAAAGGCTCCTCGATTTCATTATCCGAAGCCCTCTCGATTGCGCGAGAGGACGAGCTTATTCGCTCCCAGTTGGAGCAATTCGCTCCGCATTCAGTGCAGCAACTTGTCTTGTCTTGTCTTGTCTACTTTCTGCTGCGGGGGGCCAAGGCGGCGGCCCTTCATCTTCGTCTCGGCGCGGCGGCCAACATGGCGGCACCTCTGCGTCACGGGGGCGAGGAAGCCGACAATATGGCGACCCCATTCCGCCAAATTCGGGTTTTCAGGAACAGCACCGAGCTCCTAACTCGTGTTCGCAATTTTCTTCTTCAAGCGCAACCGCGCATTGCTTTCGTTGCGGATCGGCTCGGCATTTAGCCAATTTTGCGCAGTGTCCCGCGAGAAACCGCACTTGTCTTGCGTGCGGAAAAGTCGGACATTTTCAGTCCGTATGCAATTCCCGTCCAGCAAATCTTCCGGAACCAGTTTCTTCGTCCGCTCCTTCGAGCACTGCACAAACCAATACGGTCACTGTTTTAAATGTGGATGGCCTCCACACTGCGTCCGAGCCCGGCATCGCAGTTTCAGTGGGCCATGTGCCCTTGTCATTTCTCGTGGACACTGGTGCCTCAGTCTCTTTAATCAGTGCTGCTGACTTTCATAGTCATTTTTCCAACATTCGGCTTTTGCCTTGACACGTCGTTCTACAAACATATTCCAAGGGAACGATTGATAATTTAGGTCATTTTACAGCTCAGGTCTCCTATCGCAGTCGCACTGCTTCCATTACTTTTTATGTAACTGCCAATGGCAGCTCGCTTTTGGGACGTGATGCCATCAGGGCTTTGTCCATCAACATCGACGGTGCGTCTATGACTTGTGCTCAAGTCGACGTCCAAGATGATCTTCCAGCCAACGCGCCTTCTGAATTCCGCCACCTGTTCACCCGTGAACTGGGTTGTGTGCGCGGTTTTGTGCATAAACTGATGCTTCGACCAGGTGTGTGCCCTGTGCATGCCAAGCTGCGCCGCATTCCTCTTCTTCTCCGTGAGCAAGTCTCTGCGGAACTGTCTCGCCTTCAAGCCAGCGGAATCATCGAACCTGTCTCTGCTTCCGACTGGGTTTCTCCACTGGTCGTCGTCAAGAAAAAAGATGGATCCTTTCGACTATGCGTCGACTTACGAAAACCGAACAAGGCAATCGTCGTAGACGGGTTTCCACTTCCTCACATTGAAGAACTGCTTCATCAGCTCTCCGGAGCAGTATGTTTCTCCAAGCTGGACCTCGCGTCCGCTTATCACCAAGTTGAACTTTCTGAGTGCAGTAGAGACTTGACCACATTTGTATCGCACGAAGGCTTGTTTCGGTTTCGCCGCGTGTGTTTTGGGCTTGCATCTGCCCCTGCAGTGTTTCAGAAAATGATGTCAATTATTCTTAAGGGATGTAAGGGCGCCCTTTGTTACTTGGATGATATTTTGGTGTGGGGACGTACTCGCGAAGAGCACGATGCTAACTTGCATACTATTCTCAACCGCATCAGTGAATGTGGTATGAAACTTAATAACAAGTGCATTTTTTCTGTGGATGAGTTACAATTTCTAGGACATAATGTCAGTTCCCGCGGCTTGACACCTGTTGAATCTAAAGTTCAGGCCATTGTCAATGCCCCACGGCCTACTGATGTTAAAACCTTGCAATCTTTTTTGGGTCTTGTTGGTTATTATGCCAAGTTTGTTCCCCACTATGCTGATGTTGTTGAACCACTGCGTACTGTACTTCGTCAAGCACAGCCTTTTAACTGGTCAGCTGAAGCAGAGCAGAGCTTCATTCAAGTTAAGTCAATACTGGCCTCAAAGCCAGCTGTTAGTATTTTCAATGAGAAGCTTCCCATCGTCATCACGACGGATGCGTCCTATGTTGGACTGGGAGCAGTGTTTCAACAAATCAGAGATGATCAGCTGATCACTATTGCTTTTGCATCTCGTACATTGACCCCTGCTGAACGCAGATATTCAGTAGGAGAGCGTGAAGCTCTCGCTTGTCTTTTTGCCTGTGAGAAATGGCATGTTTACTTGTGGGGCCGGCACTTCACATTACGCACCGATCACCAAGCACTAGTTGCTCTTCTTTCTGCAGGATCCGAAGGCCGCCGCCCCATTCGCATTTCCCGTTGGTGTGCCAAACTCATGTATTATAATTTCAGTGTTCAATATTGTAAGGGTTCTAATAACGTGGTTGCTGATGCACTGTCGCGCCTTCCTCTTCAGATACCGGTTACTGAAGAGCGGGATGAGGAAGTTGTTTCATTAGTTACTTCCTGCATTACTAAAGCTGAGCTTCAGGCAGCTACAGCTGCAGATTCCACTTTGTCTCAAGTTCTCAAATATTTACGTGAAGAATGGCCTTCAAAAGGTGCTCTTGCTTCTGAATTCTTGCCTTACTTCGCAGTCCGACAGGAACTGTCTTGTGTCGAGGACTTGCTTTTCCGCGATGAACGTGTGATTCCCCCTGCTTCTTTCCGTAACAAGCTAATACAGCTTGCCCATGAGGCCCATCCTGGCATTGTCCGCACCAAACAGAATCTCAGAGACAGGTACTGGTGGCCAGCCTTAGATAAGCAGGTCGAGCATGCAGTTTACAACTGCCATATATGTCAGGCAGCTGACAAGTCTGCCAAACCTGCATTTTCTCCCTTGCAGCCAGTCCAGTGGCCTGATAGGCCTTGGCAGAAACTCGGCATAGACATCATCGGTCCCTTGCATAATGTTCCGCAAAATGCCCGGTTCATTGTTTCTCTCATCGACTACCATTCCAAATGGCCAGAAATTTGTTTCACACATACGGTTACTTCTGAGGTCATCATTGAGTTTCTGTCTTCAATCTTCAGCCGGGAAGGTTTTCCTGATGCCATAGTTACGGACAATGGTCCACAGTTTCAGTCCCAACATTTCGAGGCTTTTCTTTCACAACGAGGAATTCGGCACTTGAGGTCATCAGTTTTCTATCCCCAATCAAATGGGCAAATCGAGCGCTTTAATCGCGTTCTGAAGGAACATATCCAGATCGCCCAATTAGAGCACCGTCCCCTCAAGCAAGTCTTGACGGAATGTTTAGCTTCGTACAGGTTCACACCACAAGGCACCACTGGAGTGTCTCCTGCTCAACTTCTCCACGGTAGGCAACCGCGAGTTGCTCTCGACATAGTCTCTTTGCCTCGCAACATAGCAGTGTCTTCTCCTGATCAAATCCGCACCAGGATTTTTTCTCGTCAACAAGCAATGAAAAAGTATGTCGACACCCATCGAGGTGCAAAGCAGTCCAAAGTTCGCACTGGCGATCTAGTCAAGGTTCGTGTGCCAGGCAAGCGCCCCAAGTATCGGGGTCCTTACAAAGTCTTGGGCCAGGTTAGCCCCACTTCTTTCCGCTTAAGTGATGGTAACATCTGGAATGCTTCGCGCCTTGTTATTTTTCATACGGATTCGCCTTCAACACCTAAAAGTCCTTCTCATCACGTTCCGTCCACGCCTTTCTACTACGCATCAGATTATTACCTGTGGCCTCCATGTACAGGCATTTCTTCTTCAAGGGGGGAGGAGTTACCAGTCGGTGTCGCTGGTTCAAGTACACCAAGTCATACGGTTCACTTCGAACCTTCAGATACGGCTGAGACCGTTGAACCAGACTCCGGCCCGCAAAATTCTTCCGAAGCTCATGCTGCGAGCTCTGATGAGACCCAAACTTTTAACGCTCGTTCAGAGCCTTCACAATCTTTCACCACTCAAGGTGCAAAGACACCTCATTCTACACCCAAAAGGGCCCGCCCTAAGCGGAAGCGGTAGAAGCCGCGTCGGTTCGAAGACTACGTGACGTAGAACTACAAATCTATATTGTACAGAGTTGTATAGAATTTTTTAGTGAATTTTAAGGACTTCCAATGTACATATTTCAGTGCATTTTCAGGACTCGTAGTGTGTGAGTTCAGTGTGCCGTGCTCTGAATTTTATGTGTTCTAATTAATGTACATACCTTGTAAAATATGTTGGTATCGAGCATGTATAAATATAAACAGTGTATAGGTGTGCTTTTTTCGAGGAGGGGATGATTGTT
This sequence comes from Rhipicephalus annulatus, assembly GCA_013436015.1. Classification (NCBI taxonomy): domain Eukaryota; kingdom Metazoa; phylum Arthropoda; class Arachnida; order Ixodida; family Ixodidae; genus Rhipicephalus; species Rhipicephalus annulatus. The sequence continues at coordinate 156,020 of WOVY01004036.1, forward strand.
GTGTTTTGGGTGTTCAGTTTCGGTTTCGAATTGACATGTGAGGATGCCAGAGGGCGCCGCTCTGGCATCCGGGATTTCAAGGCGACTGTAAAATAAAACCAGTGTGTGTTAGGTAGCCGTGGAGTGTGGTTGTGTGCTTTTCTTTCGGCGCTACGCGCCAACCCGCGTGTTCGGGCTGGTCGATGTCCCCGCCGGCCGCGTACGTCTCCGTCGGCCGTCTTCTTCTTCTTCTGCTTCGTCGGGACCAGCCAGCCCCCAACACAGCAGTAACCTTGAGTTGCCAGGTGGTGACAAGAACGCCCCCATCCAGTCGGACCTCCCGACGCCTGCTCGGACGGCACACGCTGACACGAAGGGCACGCTGGTACAGTTGGATGACGAGGATGAGCCTCTCAGTGTCAGCCCTTCTATAGCCTCCGAGAGTCCGGATAAGAAGGAGGGCGCCAATGTGCAACAAACTCTGTCTGCTGCCGGCGACAAGACTGTTCAATCATCGTCACCGCGTATCGTCAGCTCGGCCAACTACGTGTGTAGCTTCATAGAAAACGGACTCTACCGAACGCGCCTGATGCTGACGTCTCGCCAAAAGTGGCTATCGGGATCGCTCCGTAACGGGCCTAGGAAGGTTGAGGTGATGCGAAACGTCACCAGCGTGCCATCGACGCTGACTCCCAACGAAGTGCTCGACTGCTTGCGAGATGCGCTGCTGCGAATAGGAATCGTATGCAAGCAAGAGCGGCACACTCTTTGGGGTAAAGTGCTCGACGACCGAGGCAAGGCTCAACTGACCTTCGAGCTCGAGATCGTGAAGTTGCCGCAGCCCGGTCTATTTGGGATCAGTCGGAAGCGTATGAACGGCAACTCATGGCACTACAAGCGCGTCTGCGAAGAAGTGCTGAAGATAAGCGCCACGCTTCTGTAGCACCCGCGCAATCACGTCTTCAGGGAACAGTGCTGCTTCAAGTCTCCGATCGACTTTTTAAATAAAGTGCACTGGAGATAATCTTTTCGGTGGACTCCTGAAAACCTCGCTATGTCTTTCTTTTGCTGAGAACCGATACTTGTTCAGAACAGTCGGCACAATATTTGATAGTGCCACACAGTTCCCGAGAGTAAAAAAGCAGAACGGTATACAACTGATGTGCCCTATGAGAAAACCGGCGTGACAGGAATCTGTATCATAATCTGGGCAAGCAAACAAAGTCGGCCACCATAATTCCCGCACCAAGTAGCCGTAGCTTCAATGCTAGTGCTGGCTTGGTAATTGATAATATCGGCTAGCGTTGGCTAATTTTCCTTAATGTTGGCAAAAGTTAGATGTAGCCATGTAAATGTTGTGCATCATTACGTACCATGTCAAGGTTTCCTAATCATATGTTCCTGTACAGTAATTTTTTTTAAATTTCAGGTGCTTACAGGTTTGAAGAGCTCAACCAGGAAAGGAACAATTGTTTATTTATTTATTTATTTATTTATTTATTTATTTATTTATTTATTTATTTATGATACCTTACAAGCTCAATGAGAGCATTGAGTAAGGGGGGTACAAACTTCAAAGAGTAATAGGGCGATCATCAATAACATGGAATACACAGAAAATAACACAACATCGTGACAAAGCGTGTCTAGTCACTGACACTCAAATAAATGTAATACGCGAATGTTTACCGATATGCAGAAAGCTTGAATAACAAGAAATTCAAGGTACATGAACGAAACACAATTAAGAAATTCGGAAGGCGTAGGTATAGAATTCAAGTGAGCAGCAACGGTGGTGCAACTGAGCAACAAAAGCTGGGAGAATAACAAGAACTGAGAGAACAATAGCATTAACAAAAAAATCTAAGAGAAATCGTAAGGCCGAGGTGTAACATACACACGCATTTTCCAAACACACATACTGCTAGCCGTACGAAGGCGTTTACCAATATAAATTGCAAGATAATGGTGGGTACAGCAAAAACTAAAGAGAACCAACGATAAGTGTGAAACTAGGTGAGTGGCACAGCTGCAGCTACAAATATCAGTGAAGTTAAAGCGATTAGTGCGATGAAAAATGATTACACACACGTTCGCGAAAAGAATCTGGATCGGTGATGGAGGCAATGCAGTCGGGAAGATTTCCCATTCCTTCCTTTTTTAATTGAAAGAAGCTTTTTGGAGAAAGTTCTAGTAACTATATATCGCAGCATATAGTTTTATTTGGTTGGTTTTATTTGGCTTTATTGAGCCATTCCAAGAGGAATGGCTCAATCCACCATGGCTGACCGGCCACGAATTGCGCGGTAGTGGGGTTTTGGGAGGAAAACTTGGGAAGGGATGCCTTAATTATTTAGATTAACGAAAAGCTTAGTTGTGCTAACAGACTATTATGAATATTTATAGGAAAAACAAATATAAAAATCAAAAACAAAATATTTATAACAGTAATGTTTCTCTTTCATTCAAAGACAGCATTGTCGTCTTCGTTGTCATCATCATTGTGCCTTTCATGAGGCGAGCAAGAAGAATCTCGGAACTCTTGGCGGATGCACTGTTCCGCCGTCCACCTTCTTCAAGAGTTCCTCAAGCAAGTTTCCCCACGGCGGCGTCAGCCAGGAGCGTCGCTGAGCAACTGCCAGTCTGCGAAGACCTAGGTTGATGCGCCGAGGCGAAGCAAGGGAAACGCCGAAAGAAGGTGAGGCCAGCATATATTAGGAGCTTGTGAAAGAGGCGTCTTCTCCATCCGGATTTTTCCGGAGTCCCTTGGTAGTTCATACCCGGCGTGCTTCCGGGTTGTCCTACGCGAGGGTTTACTGAACCATGGCCTCTACTCAAAATAATCGTTTTTTTTTTCATGTAGCATCCATTGCCCAACTCGAGAAAAAGAACAAAGCAACGAATGTAAATGCCCAGCGAAAGCAGATTGGTTGCTGATATATAGTGCTATGATTAAGATATATTTATGATGCCGAATAAAACAACAATATTGCATTTTTGTACCTATTCCCGATGTTTCCAATGTGTCGTTTTATTGGTAATGTCAAAAGTGAATTTGTGTACTTCTGTACTTTGCCTGAGTGAAAATAAGGTTCAATTTGTAAGCAAGGTCCATTCGAGGTGAAAAATGTGGTGACAGTGAAACATGCATGCAACTGGACAAAGGATGTATTGCAATGACACTGTGAGAAAACAAAAGCAATCTGTAAACCTTCCTGCGCGTTTAGAGTGGCAGTGTGTTAAGCTTTTGCTTCAGCCTGAAACTCAAATAAACAGAATTCGTATGTGACGGTGTGACTTCTATCTAACGGTTTTTTTTTCAGCTTCGCGTCCATGGCCATAAAAGCAGGATGGCACTGTCTGTTCATCTTTATCTTCCTCGTCCTCGTGATCGTGAGCACGATGTCGGCGTCCTTCTTCAGCTTCGAGTACACAAAGCCCTTGGTGGACTTTCCGAGCACTACTTGGGAGTACAAGGACTGGGCCATCGTTGGAGACTCCGATCACTGTGTCGCCGTAGCCAAGTGAGTGCAGCGCCTACGTTTGTAGCCGTTGTATGGAGCTTAACGTCCGAAATCGAATTAGGCTACAAGAAACGTTGTAGGGCATTGCTTCTCCCGGTAGTTTCGATCTCTTGGGGTTCTTTAGCATGCACTGCATTCGCGTCCTAGTCAAATTCAAGAAGAATAAATTTACATGGGCCGGGCACGCAGTGCGTAAGCAGGATAATCGCAATAATCGCTGGAGATTAGGCGTAACTCGCTGGTTTTCTAAAAAAGGCAAACGTGCGAGAGAAATACAGAAACTTAGCTGGGCTGATGCGATGAAGACCTTGGTGGTTGCAACATAGCGACAGCAAGCATTGGACCGGCACATGCGATTGCAATGGTATCCTCTGCTTCTGAGCGGTATGCTTGCTGCCAAAATCGACTTGAGGCGCAAAGTTCGCGCAGTCCCCTATGCATTCGCCTAAAGGCCTGACCACAGGGACTTATCGCAGCGCGTCAGCTCGTTGCATTTTGACGCGGCGCCGCACCCTTCTCCTTTGAGGAAGTGAGGACGCAGGGCTACGTGAAGGTCACGCCCTCTCTCTATATATGAGGTGAGGGCGCGGCGATGCGTCAGCAACGCGCCGACGCGCTGTGACGGGTCCTTGTGGTAAGGCCTTAAGACAACTCCAACCCAAAGACCACCTTCTTTTTTTCTTCTCAGTCGATATACTGATCTCCCCCCCCCCCCGTCCGAAAGCCCTTCTACACCTAGCGTGGCTTTGCACTGCTTCCAGGATCGAAGGCAATGAGAGCTTTCTGCACTTCACCTGGTACTGCAACTACCTCCGCGATCAGACTACCTTTGACCAAGGGACGATGCCATGTATGAATGGCTTAGTGACGTCACATATTTTGGTGCTTTATGGTATCACAGTGACGTCATGTGGTGACGTCATCGCGTGATTTTTGCACCATTCGTGCTCCTTTTCTACCTGAGCAAGCGATGGTGCCATGTTATGACGTCATCGTGTGATGTCACGTAGTCAAATTATGACGTCACATAACGCGTCACAGTTTTTTGTTATTTTCAACCCTAGGATGACGCCATATAGTGTGGGCACACGTTTTCTTGCATCACTCGTGTGTGCGCTGCCGATGCTGACGGTCCATTTTTGCGCTTGACGAGACAATGAGTGCCTTCGCTGTAGTAAGCATGAAGGTATGATGAACGAGGATGTAGTGATTTTCTGGTATACCTTCAGCCATTGATGCACCTTTGGTCTACTCGCGATTCGTGACAGCGCGTTACGTACCACGCAGGGACATATTATTGGAACAAAAAGGCAGCATCGGCGACGCCGCTGTGGCAGCCCTCGCCTGTATGGCCGTATTGCTGCCACACCGATGTGGACTTGGCGGCGGATTGCTGGCTCTCTTGTACGAAAAGTGAGTCACCGGACCCACCGGAATCGTTTCTAAAAAATCGTATTTCATATACTTCTTCCCTTACCTCTCTGCGAGAATAGACGTGACATTTGCAGAAAGGAAGGTATAAGAGTCGATCGTGGCGCTAACAACCAGCCCCGAGAGTGTTGTGGTTCGGCTGCTGACCCGAATGTCGCGACATCCAATCCCGGTCGCATTTTGATGCAGGCAAAATGTTAGAGGTCCGTGTGCTTAAACTGATTCTTGAAGTGCATGTTAAAGAACAAAATTTCTGGAGCTCTCCACTGCACCGTCCCTCGTGATCATATTCATTGCTTTGGGACGTAGAAGCTGAACAATTATCATTATAATATTTTTCAACCAGACACAGCTTGCAACACTAGGCTTCCCGCTCACCCATTTAGCTTTACCGCCGTGCTCTCCCTCTCCGGGCTGGCTTCGATCTCGCAGCTGGACGAGAAAGTACGGACGAGCAGGGATTTACCTCGGCCTTAAGCAAGTCCGCTGTTAAACCATCATCGCCATAAACTAATGCAGCTATACATTATGTTCACGTTGAAAACTGCACAGCACACGCATATTCTACGAAACAGGCATCATCTTATCGTTCGTTGTAGGTCAACACGCAAAGTCTCAGCTCTGGAAGCCCTGGGTGCGGAACCTTACAGGAGCAACGCGTCGTGGTTCCGAGCGAACGCGACACTGACAAGCTACGGTAGGTGTACTTATTGACAACCTACGTGAACGCTATAAATTGGATTATTTCGAATGTGCGCCGAAAGATTAGAAAAGCGCCGGGTTTTCCCAGTTTGTACGTGTCATAACTATTTTTAGGGGCGAAGCTCCTTATGGCGTGGCTTGTGCGTCCCTCGTAGTACGTAACCACCAGTGGCACATACCCGAAATAGCGGTCCTTACGATGTCTGCTGGATGGAGGCACTTGTATATGATGAATACATGATGAAAAGATGTGAGATGGCTGTGCTTGGAGTTTTCTCTAGACATATGGACGGACGAAGGGACTGACACACGCACGGACGGACAGACAGAGGGATGGCCGCAAAAAGAGATGGACGGACAGACAGACGAATGAAGAAACGGACGGATGCACCAAGGATCACACAGATAGGTAGACGCAAGAACGAATGGAAGACAGACTGACGAATGCTGCGCCCCACCAATCATCATTCACTCCGTGGATATGCTGTGATTTTTTTTTAAATGGTGACATCGTTTGCATAATTTACAAAAAAAAATCTACTGCGGTGTATACGATACATGATTAACTGCGTGCTTCGCTGCAAATCCCGCCGGCTTTCTTTCGTGTATAGCGTCGCATTCTCAGCGCAGCTTAAAGGGGCCCTCTAACACTTTTCACGACTTCATAGTTTTACATGCTTTTTGAGCTGGTTGCGTACATGGACGGCTTAAGAGATAAGTGCCGCAAGAACGGCGGCGATAGGGCCACGCGGTGCAATGTTATTCAGCGTATATATCAAAATACAAAGAAATGGATGCTTACCGTCAACTCGATTTTCGCGGGCTCACCTCGTACCGTGTTTCCTTCACCCTGTCACGTCGGAAGGTTGTCCAATGAAATGAGCTGAAAGCCCTACAGGAAGTTCGCATGACATATTGCCTGTTATGTACAGCGTTCTGTTCTGTTCTGTTCTGTTTTAACTGTTTTGCTGTGGAGAGGTTGAGGTGCCTATTGCCTCGGCCACTCCATATCACAAAGTTCTGCAGCGAAAAATAAAATATTAATACAGAACGGTACCCAAAAATAACAATACGAAAAATAAAGAAAAAAAGAAAAAAAACATAATAGCACACTGAAACCAGTCCAAATATCATGCCAATACACAGTTTTCTTCACGCAGTTCACAAAGTCATAAAATACTTACACGCACACCTTACTACTCTAATGTCAGTATATACATGACCACACTTTACATAATACCCATCTCTGGCTGTCAGTCATAGGCGCTTGTCCAGTCCGGTCTCCACTAAAAACTCTGTCAGGAAGATTATTGCCTTTTTCTGGAGATGCATCTCAGGCCATGGTCGAAGTAGTTTCATTATTGTGAGGGGCCGTCTGTCCAAACTTGCTAATTTGTTCTTCAGTTTTTCTCGTTCATTCGCGTATTTAACGCACTCCAAAAGAATATGGCGAACATTTTCTTCTGCATGACCACAATGGCATTCCGGGGAGTTGGATCGATGTATCTTGTGCAGGAAGCTGTTTGTGTATGCTACTTCCAATCTAAGTCGGTGGATTAATGTCTCTAGGTGTCGTGGGAGGTCTGTCGCCATGGAAAATTTTCTGTGTGGATCAACTTCATGAAGTACCGTTTCCTTTGGTTTGGGGCTCTCAAACCACTTCTCCATCGAACAATGGTTAGCTCCTTGCGTTATAAAATGTCGAATATCCGCCCCAGACATAGGGATTGCGCAGTCCCGTCCTTCCTTCAATGCTTTCTTCGCGAGACTATCAGCATCTTCATTTCCCTTTATTCCAATGTGGCTGGGTATCCATTGTAATACGATGTTGTGACCCTGCGATAAGGCATATTCCACAGTTGCTGCGATACATTGTGCTTTTCACCATTTTTGTAAGGTGATCTCACATTTCTGAATAGCTGAAGAGCAGGTTTGCTATCAGTGCATATCACCCATTTTCGTGGCTCAGGATTCTCGCAGATAAGCTTAACTGCTTTAAAGATAGCCACCAATTCTGCTGTCGTCGATGAAGATTTGTGCGATAATTTGTACATCTTCTTTTTCTGAATTTCGGGTATAAAGACCGCACAGGCTGACGCTTCTTCTGTGCATGATCCGTCTGTATATATCTTAGTTTTTTCATTATGCATTACATGAAGCTGATGAAGTACCAACTGTGCCGCTACTAGAGGTGCCATGTCTGCTTTCTTCTCTATGCCGTCTATTTCACGGATAACGTTGAGAAGTGGCAGCGTCCAAGGTGGTTTTGAAGGTTTCCATTGTTTAAATTCTGGTACTACTGCTTGAAATGATGATGTAGTATCTTGTAGTCTCGTTGCCGTCCTTTGTGTTAGTGCACCAGATAAAAAATGACTTTCATGTTGCGTGAAAATTCTAAATAAATTTCGAGATGTTTCTTTAGTTCGGAGTACTGCCAAAGGTGGCTCTCGAGCCTCCGCATACACTAAAGCACTGGAAGTTGACCGTGGTAAATCCAGACATACCCTCAAGCTACTTGCCAATAACAAGTGAAGTCTCCTTTCGGTGGAGGCTGGGAGTCCGTGCAGCAGAGGCAGTGAGTAAGTTACGATGGGGCGTATCCAGGCAACAAGTAGGGCTAATAACGACTCTGTAGTACCACCCCATTTGGCCCCGCAGAGATGCCGGAGGATTCGAATGGCCTGATTCACTTTTTGTTCCAGGGACTGGACATGAGGCGACCATGTTAGTCTCCGGTCTAAAATTACTCCCAAGAATTTATGAGTTTTAACCATTTTAATAGGCTGATTTTGCAGAATAATCTGGAAATTTCCAGGCCTTTTTAATGTGAACGGAAGTATGGCTGTTTTAGCCAGACTCAGTGCCATACCTCTTTTTTTAGAAAGCGGTGTACATAATCCAACCCTTCTTGTAGAGTTTGTTGTATATCCAAAAACGATGGACCAGACGTCCATATACTTATATCATCAGCATATACTGAACATCTGATGTTAGGTGGAAGATTATACGGGAGCTGCGCCATGACTGCATTAAAGAGAGTAGGGCTTAGCACGCTGCCCTGTGGCACTCCTTGGTTGACAACATGTTCTGACGTCGGGCCCTCCCGCGTAACTACAAAAATTTTCCGGTGCTTCAGGAAGTCAGCGATCCAACGCAGTATCTTACCCTTGAATCCCTGTAATGCCAGACCTTCCAGAACGTGAACGTGACTCACTGTGTCGTATGCTCGGTGAACATCAAGGAATACAGCGACAGTGATGTTTCCTTGCGTTCGTTGGTTTACTAAAAATCCAGAATGCAGTCCATTGTGCATCTACCTCTTCTGAAGCCGGCTATGCTTTTTGGTAGTAGTTTTTTCATGTCTTGCCCCCATAAAATTCGTTCATTGATCATTTTTTTCCATCACTTTTGAAAAACAACTTGTCAAGCTAACCGGCCTAAATGAGTCCAACTGCATAGGACTCTTCCCTGGCTTTAGCAACGGTACTACTTTTGATATCTTCCAACTTTCCGGAACTTTTTCCTCTTGCCAACTTTTATTATAGATGTCCAACAAGTGTAATTTTCGTTTTTTGCACAAATTAGCAAGAACAGCGTATGTAACTCCATCTGTTCCTGGTGAACTTGTTCATTTTACTGAAGACAGCACATGTTGGAGTTCCTCTGGTGTGAAGCTGTCATACAGATCTGATCAACTGATCGCAGAGAACTTTGTTACAACCGCCGAAGCTGATTCTGCTGAGGATTTATATTCGCTAGTTTGGGCTGTCTCTCCATTTCTCAGTATAAGATCGCAAAATTCTTCGGCAATCACACGTTCGCCAACTCCTCGAGACAGCGCTAGAGCCTGTAGTGGTCTCGAGTGGACTACTTGCTGTCGGAGGGCGCGTACCATGTTCCAAAGTTGAGGCGCCGAGGTAAATAGAGAAAGTGAGGCACATAAAATTTGCCACCTTTTGGTTGAAAGCTTCAGCAGTTGGTTACGCATTGCAGAATGTACTTTCTGTGCAACCTTGAAATCTTCTAATACCCGTGCCACACGGGCATAGAAAATGACATTTGGTGGCGAAGGCCCTTAGTTCCCGAATGACATTTGTTTCGCCGGCGCTGCTACACGTCCAAAGCGAATGACATTTGACTTGATGATGGCGATCACAGCACCTTCCAAGTGAGCATTGAGTGAATAGCAATAAAAAAATTAAGAAGCATTTACAAGCTTCATACACATCAGATAATCATCAAATGTAGAAATAAGCGTATTACGCTGTCGTAAGTTTTAGTTTCTTGCTTTGTTTTACAACGTTGCAGCCGACCATAGCAACCTAAGCCAACACTAGTCAGATCCACAGCGTAAATAGAAAATGGCACCTGTCGCATCGCACCCGCATTAGAGTGGCTAGAATGGGGAGGTGTGATGAGCGGGGCGCTTTTCACTTGTCGGAGAGGGTCACTCGGTGCGCCGATGCCGCAAGGGGCGCTAATGGCAGCGGCGCGGGTAGGGAGTGGCGCACATCCCTGTGTTTGCTCCAGGTGCGCTGGGGTTTTCTTCGCAAGCAGTCGCTATATTGCAAGTATGCCATCAGTCAGTGTTTGCGCTAGGTCACTCTGAAATGCCCAAGGATGTCAATGGTAAAAAAGAAGACCCAGCTTTGGCGCTTTGTGCCTGGGTGCCGATAGTGTCGACAGATCATGCATCGTACACTCCTGAGCGAAGTGACTCCCGCCTTGTATATTATGTCGCAGGCTACGTTGCGAGAAAGCGTATACTTAGCAATAATTGTGATGAGCGCAAGAACGCCCGTCTTGTCTCGAGAGAAAATGTGCCAGGAAATCTCCCAGCCCAGGCAAGCAAGCTGTGGGATCTGGATGGACTTTTATATACGTCGAATTCACTTTATACCCTCATCCTGAACCTTGAGGACAAGATCACTCGTTTCTTGAGCTCAGCACGTCTTCACGCCAAGTCGGCCATAGAGATGCTGAAGGGGATAGGCGAGACACAACAAATTGGCGGCCCGAAGAATGGTGCTCCCTTGACCAATAGTGTGGTGCGATTTTATTGTCTCACTCGTGTCCACTTTTTTTTAAAGGCGTGAACCAAAAAAAAAGACGAAAAGAAAGGGCGGAGAGTTAAGCCATGTGTACTCTAGTGGCAGAGCACGAATGCCTTGGCTTGCATGAAAATAACGTTATGTTTTTGTTAAAAAAAAGTGTCTGCTCTATTTCTGCTGCTGGGGACAATTCTCGAGTCACAGGCTTCGCGGCTTACGTAAGTTTTAGTGCTGTTGCCGCGTTACTCGTCTAAGTTAATGAACAACTTTAGGCTGCTAAAACTTCTACGTACGGAAACCTATAATTGAATGACAAGTGAGAATTTAAGCTGCGACTCGCACAAGATTATGCGTTCGCGGCGGAGCAGCAAAACGAGGCTCTTGTACCGACTTTTCTTCTCGTGGATGAAGGAACTTAACATGCTCCAAGTAATATGAAGCCTTCCAGTAATCGCAACGTCTCTTAACATTCCTGCAGTTCAGCCGTGAGTACCCGCAATACTAAGAAATCCACAAAAGTTGGTGTCGGGTCTCACTCATATGCCTTCTCGAAAAATTTTTTTCAGAGGCGAGAAAGTATAGAGATACTTAAGCCACGTAAGACATTACGTTGCTTAAGTATCTTAAGATTTGTCGTACATTGACTCAATAAAAAAAGGTTTTCACTGAAACTAGGCGACTGCCATATAGCGTGAGAGCAGGCCCGTAGCCAGAAATGTTTTTCGGGGGGGGGGGGGGGGTACTTGCTAAAAACTAGGGGGAAGGGGCCCCTTCCCCCGCGGCTACGGGCCTGCGTCTAACTGCGTGAGAGAGATTTCTCCGGAGAGCAGCGCGCGCTCATTCGTATGTCGCCGGCGCAAGGGTACCCGCGCCTCTGCGTGCAGCACTCCAAGCGGCATCGGCGCGCTTTGGGGGCCGGTTTCAGCGGCCGCTTTTCACACCTGCTCATTCTAGCCACCCTACCCGCATCGCACCTGTCGCATCTCTCAGAAGAAGATGTTCGCAGAGTTCGTTTTTTCACGGCAGCACTTGTGTGTGGGAAAACGTTAAATCGTCAAAGTGGGAACTGATGAAAAAAGCAGAGAAAGTCACGGGGAAAGTCACGGAGGAAGGAAAAAGGTGAGAAAGTGAACTCGATGGCGATGGCGATGAAAATACCAGTGTTGCATGCTTGTTTGCCAAAGTTTCGCTAAAATTGACAAGCGTTTCATTATCAATACTTTATTTTCTTCGTATAACGTTCAAAGCATCTTTTTAAGACTTTAGTGCAAATAAAAGACGGGAAATTTAATTTTAGCTCAATATGATTTGTTTTATATACTTTCAGGTAAATCGCACTTCGCGAGCTGTGTCGTCGAGAGTAGGCATTTCTCAGTCAACTGAGTTCTGGCGAAGGCAGTTGGTGGCAAATGGCATTCGAATGGCATTCGGATGAATGCCATTTTGTTCGCCCGTGTGGCACCGCGCGAATCGCAATAAGTCTGAAGGCATTCGGGGGTAAATGCCATTTTTTTCTGCCCGTGTGGCACGGATATAAATTACCCGACCTGCGATATCTTCTTTCAGATCGGCGACGTATTGCCCGAAGCCTCTCATACTCAGCGTCAACACCCGAATACCCATCTGGAATAGGTACTGCACGAGGTGCTTTTGTTAGAAAATTTTTATCTTCGATGCATACGTTTCTGCGTCAGAACAAGGTTCAAGATTTTGTCTCTGTAGTTCTCGAAAGATTGCCCAATTTGTAATTCTTGTTGTGCGGTTATTTCTCGTTTTCTTCAACTTTGCGTGATATACGAATACTAACAAGTGGTCACTTCCTCTTGTATCAGCGTCTGCTGTCCAGTCTGCTCCAGCCGCTAATTCAGAGGAGCACACAGTGATGTCTAGTACGCTGCAGTAGTTATGCCCTCGTAGAAACGTCGGAGAACCATCATTTAGTATAGTGTAACCGTAATCTTCGCATATTTTTACTATAGCAGATCCCCTTACACTACGACGCTCACTACCCCACAATTCATGGTGCGCGTTAAAATCACCACATATAATTATGGGATCATGGTCAGATCTACACACTGCAGCCAACTCTGCGTATGAAACGTTTGCTTGAGGGTGCAAGTAAACACTAACTACAGTTACAGTAACGTTACCAAACTTCACCTTGCATCTAACAAATTCCGGAGCATCTGTTTTTGAAGTAGCCACAAGTGTCGACGGAATATCGCGTCTCACACACAACATCACTCTGCTTTTTGCAGCAGGACGTTCTGCTTGGTACACCACATAATTGGACAAGCGAAAGTTAGTGGATACTCTTGTTTCGGAAATACACAAAATCGGAAATCCGTGCTGAGCGACGATTTTCCGAAAATCTCCACTCTTATTCTGCAAACCATTGCAGTTCCACTGGAATATTGCACTTCTTTTGTACCAGTTAGATAGTCCGGTAGCCATGATTACGACAAGAGAAGACGCTCAACATCTAGCAGCAATTTCACTTCTGGTAAAGAACCTGCTTGTGGCAGGGATCGTAGAATTGCTTTGAGAGCCGCAAATATTATTGGCAAAGTGGCTTGCTCGCTTCCGGCTGTCTCCGCCGAGATCGCATTTCTTGAAGAATTTTTCCTCAGCAGGCTGCCGTGACCCTTCCCTTTGGTAGTCAGTGGCTCCTTGGCTGTGTCTGGCCCGGCAGAAAGTTCCACTTCGGCATGTTCCTGGGCCCGGACTTCTTTGCCAACGCGATGTTTTGGTGCTGAGCGCTTCAATACTTCCGAGTAAGAGTTGTGGCGCCACTGTTTTGCACTTCTTTGTGCCGCAGGACCATCTTCGACTATATCCGCATTGGGTGCTGGACCTTTTTGTATCTTATGGTACCCTTTTACAATTCTCTCTCTTTGTGCCGCTGATGCCAAACGGTTTCGAGAGCAGCCTGAGAACGACGCCGGATGTGGTCCAGCACAGTTGGCACACTTAGGTTGACGGACGCCATTGCGATTGTAACAAACAATGTGGTACTTGAAGAGGGAACGACGCGTGCGAAACTAGCCAGCTCGCGAAGGCTTCTATAATGTTTTGTAGCTTTACTGACCTTTCTTATTGCAATGAGGTATATATATCAAAGCTCTTATTTTTTTTCCTTCTAGTTTCTTCAAATACCGGCGCCCCCACAGTGTTGCCGACGCGTTTCCTCCAGCACATGGCGTTCAGCGCATGCTTTGACCAGCTTAGCAGTTTTCAAGCTGGAAAAGTTGGAGGGCTTTATTCTCTGTCACTTTGAGTAAAAAATCATGCTAATAAAATACTAAATCTAATAGTAATCCCTATTTTGATGCAATATGGCGATCACATATAACGTTACATTTATCCAATTATGTGACGGCAACCTTCCGGCATAATTTCCTCTCGCAGTAGTTCTGGTGAGCGCCACTATGATTTTTTTGTTATTTTTCGCAAAACAATGTTAAAGTGCGACGCAAATTCGATCTCAACAGCCTCTCAATAAGCTGTGCAGTCCGATGCCACAATCAAGCTGTTAAAATTGCCTGCAGCTGTGTTTGCTCTTGAAATATGTAAGTGTGAAAAAGAGCATGCTCGCGTCACAGCATATGTCGTAGAGAACAACGCATCGAGAAAAGGATCGCAAGTTAGTTATGCCGCAGTGCACGAGTGTTCGCGAAGAAGCATACGAAAAACTCAAAGGGGCTGCTGTCATGGGATAGTGTGTGCCTGCCGGTGGTGTCCGTAACAGCTATCACAATCAAATGTGGTTCGAGTGTGCGCACTTTCCGTGGCAGCCCAGTATTCTACGACAGAACAGTGCCGGTACTGTGCGCGCGAAAGCCTATGCAAGCGACATATCAGCAACGAACCGCGTTAACGAACGTAACTTAGCGTGGTAGAAGAATAAAATAACAATCGGGTGTCGCAGAATGCGGATTGTGTAACCAGGCGTCGCACAGTATGAAGCGCGTAACGAGTGGGTCGTTGAATGCTTACATCCAACTACAAATACTTAGCCATACCTCTTCATCGTCATCAACCACCAAATCCATTAATGAAGTATATCAGATACCTTGAAAGTGTAGTTATATTAGTAGCCGCAAAAAAGTTTGCAACTGGTTCTGGAAGTTCCGCTCTTTCAGCTCTCTCTGTGAATGTGCTGCGCTTTCCACGCAGGCCCGGCGTTCGTGCTCAATACATCAATTCTGGCACACATAATACACGGCTATTACGGATCCAGTTTTGGCCTGATGTAGTGGCTGATTGTTACATGACGAATATGCAGGTCGCTTGGCAACCATCACGCCCGGAGCCCTAGCAGGCTTGTTCGCGCTGCACAAAAAGCTGGGCAGACTGCACTGGAGTACAGTTTTGAAACCCGCCATTACCATGGTTCAGAGAAACGTCTTAGTCGGGCCGCGTGTCTCCGAAGCGATACGAAGGAACGAAGAGCGAATAGGATCTCTTCATAGGTATGCTGGCGGCTTTCGGCAGCTGATTTTCTTGTATTGCGATATGAGATATGGGAGAATGTGAAAGAAAAAAACAACACTTGATGGGCTTCTGTCTTTGGCGTCGCAGTTCCGTCATATGTGCCGTCACACACACACACACACACACACACACACACGCACACACACACACACACACACACACACGCACACACGCGCGCGCGCGCGCGCGCGCGCGCGCGCGCGTTTATACATGCGAAAACTAGCTTTTCTTGGTGCCATACTGACAAGAAATGAGTAGTCGGAGAGTTCCCATGTGTTGTGGACTATACAGTTGTGTATACCTTATCATGCCAGCACCGTCTGCATGACAAAGACGCGTGAAGAGAGATCACGTTGTGATTTGATTACGTTAGCCCATCGGCTCTGGTGCTGGAAGTTCAAAGTGAGATGCTGCACGCAGAATATTTGGCTTCAATTTTCTGTACAGCCGGTGGTTGGAGGGCTGAGCTGCCTTCGCCCATCATCGAAAGGAATCGGGCAGCATATATTTATCAGTGTGCCCTTCTATCTGTGTAAATGGGTTGACGCGTTTAACTATACGGACACTTCTATCGAAAGTTTGAGTTGTCACCGGTTGTAAAGTGCTGAATGGTTTCGCATTGATCGACGATTCATTTTTATCTCCGTAGGTACAGTATGGCAATACAAGATGGCTCCATCTATACGCTTTTTTTTTCAGTCGCATGTTCTTGAAAGACTATACCGGTCTCTACATCAGGGCCAATCAGCGCCTTTACAAATTACTGATGGACGTGGCTACTGAAGGCTGGAAGTCCTTCTACACGGGAAAGCATGCCAAGCGGCTAGAGGACGACATAACGCGAGACTGTGAGTGTAGTTGTATACCTTTGAAACAATCGGGAGTCCTTTCCCTACGGGAAAAAAGGAGGACAAGCGATGCTTGGCGTGTGCGTACCATACAAGCAACTTTTTTTTCTTCGTTTGCTTCTTTCTGTCATTCTTTCTTTCTGTTCTTATTTTTATCCCCTTTCAAACGTCTAACGCCAGCAATTATTACTATAATTGTTTTTATCACTGGACGAATAGAAAGTTTAGAAACAACTCCTTGAGAGAGAGAGAGAGAGGGGAGGCTCTTTGAGGGCGTGACAATGCAGCTGGCATCGTGCTTGATTACTCACGTTTCGGCGCTAGGGCCTGAACGTAAGGTCATGCGCTCGTGGTTCAGCAGCAATGAGATGTGGCAAGGTTAAATCACAACTAACCTTGGTGAAACAACAGATTGTCTTATCAGAAACGGCTAATCGCCCACAACCCCACGATAGAGATAGCGTCAACCTTTGGAAAACGGCCCATCAGAGCACCCAACTCGGGCGATTGTTTGACCATGCCAGTGTAATGGCGCTTTTATGTTCCCAACGCACTCTTGTCACGCGTACGATAGCTGAAATGCTCAACGAATGCGACAATAATTTTCAAATAGCACAAAACTGCAATACCGGAACCGAAACCCAACCGAGAGCGCTTCTACGTATGGCGCAATACTTTGTCAGAACCTGCCTTGTTGCGCATAACGCCGCCAGATAGCACTACTTGTCCAAGCCGTCTAAGTTCGTGCCTCCGGTGATCGGCTAAAAATTTTACGCTGTTATGTTGAACATTTGGCGAATCGTGTGCGGCCCACAACGCAGTACCACTGGCTGCCCATGACAAGCCCACCGACACTGAAAAGGAAATCGCACGCTCAACCATGGAAGCGCCGGCCTAGCCCACACAATCCGCAGCAGACAAGCAGGCGCTGCAGTGGCAAATCAGTTCCGTCATTTCCGCGTTGCAAAAATCAACGTCGCACAAACAACGTCGCCATTAATTCTGGCAAGCGAGGGGAGAGATTGGGGGCAAGCTATGAAATTCATTTGAAAATGATCTGTGAAACTTTCAAACCTGCAATTTGGCACGAATGACGCAAACGTGCAAATGAACGTACCCAGTGATTTTCATCGAGATCTGTTGACCTCGAAAAACCACCGGAGTTGGCTTAAACACTCATGTAAACAGTGCATCGTAGAGGGCAGCATTTCTGAAGCCTTCCTGCGTCGAGTTGCGCACTGCAGTACGTATGTGTCATGCATTCATCGACTTTCCCACTGCTATTCATCTCAGATGCGAAGTGAGTAAATAGTGTTCGTCCACTGCGTACTTCACATTGCAGTGGGCTGGCTGGCAGTTGGTGACTTGGAGCGCTACGAGCCGCGCTGGATAGAGCCGATTGCGTTGAGAATGCACACTGACAAAATCCTCTATGCCGTTCCCATCCCTGGTGGCGGAGCTCTGTTGGGGCCCATACTCGACTTGGTCAATGTCACGTAAGTGAATCGGGCATTCCAGGTCGCTATGTGAGGTCGCTAGACTCTCAGAACTTTGACGCTATAGTTCGCCCTGATTACGGAACAAGTCGTAGGACCTAGCCACTGAAGCAACCTATAAGATAGAAGTTTCAAAATAAGTACAAGTTGCAGCACACTACAAATAACAGCGCAGAAAGAGAGAGAGAGAGAGGATAGGATAAAGGAAAGCAAGCCAATAGGACGAGCGCTCATTATTATCGAAACTATTGTTAAGGGGAGGGGGACAGCGCTCGTCCTGCACGCCTTTTTTTTCTTTGTCCCATTATATTTTGTTCTTTGATTGCCACTGCCGTTACTATTATAGTCACGCTTATCAGTGTCTCCGCTGTACATTGAAAAAATTACTAGCAGGTGTGTTTGATCTTTCGGGTCCCCGTGAAAGATCGCTCTGTAATAAACTGATTTGAGCTGCTGCTTTTCTTTTTGCAGGGGGTAGCTTTTATAGCTCTGAAGGCGCTTGTCGCATTTCGCTGACTTTGCATTTTTTTGGCACATATGTTCTTTTTTCTTTTTTTAGTGATGATCACGTTCGCCAATAGCGCGTTTGTCGATGACGCCGCGTACTTTAATGCTAGTCAAACATGCGGCGGGGAAATCAACACGTAACGTTAATCGTGCTCTGGTAAATGTGCATTCAGTTGAATAAGGAGAAGACGGTTTTATAAAGCTTAATAAAGTACGCACAGCGTGAACTCAACACGGGGATATCAAAGAAGAGACGCAGACAAGCGAGACACTGAAAACCAATTAGCCCAAGGTTTCACTGCACTAAGTTATAAAGCAAATCTATTTCGTTCAGAGTTACGCATTTTTTTAGCTAAATGGGCCATTTTGAAGTGGTCGTTTCAACTGCTATTCAAATCGCAGGGACTATTCACCTTAATTAAAAATACCTTTTAAGAATGGGAACTGACTTTCTGCTTTCTTAGGGCTTCTTCCCGAAAGTTGCGCCACGTTTCTGGGCTTGTTTTGTTATGATTACTATAGCTTGTTATCTGGGCAGCACCTGGCAACTCTGGGCACTCTCTTACATAGACAGCAACCTGTGGTGGTTTCTAGGTGTGCTTTGTTTAGCGCAAACTTTAGGGGCGAGAGACTGCGACAGAGAAGTGACGTGTGCCCTTTTCTCTCGTCTCTCGTCTCTGAAGTTTTTGACATATGCAGTTTAATGGAGTACCGATTAAACGTTGCTAAATTTAGTGTCTGCAACACTTGTTTTTAATATTGACCCGGAATGAGTTATTCAAACGTCGTCTCTATTTGCAGCCACGGAAAGTTGAGATTTCGAGCTGCCAAGAGCGTCGCACGTACACCTATACAGACGCTGCACAGGTAAGCCGTTCCGAGCTCAGTTCTGTGCACGGTGGCTTGCTTTGATCTACAACGCTTTCTTCTATATTTTACCCGCCGTGGTTGTCTATTGGTTGTGCTGCTCGACTGCTGACCCGCAGGTCGCGGGATCGAATCCCGGTGGCAGCAGCTGCATTTTCGATGGAGGCGAAAATGCTGTATGCTTGTGTACTTTGATTCGGTGCACGTAAAGAACACTAGGTGGTCGAAATTTGTGGAGACCTCCAGTACAGTGCCTTTCGTGCGCACATCATGACATCAGGATGTGAAATATCGAAAAAATTTCATTAATAGTATTAGTATTTATTAGTTAATTGAATGGTGGCTGCCGTTTCACAAATCCTATTGTATGCTATAAAGAGAAGTTTTGTGCACACCTAAAAGCACTGATTGTGTTCACATAGGGTTCTTTCTCGATCAGAAATGACATGAATATAAGGGAAAAAAATGTATGACCCTGAAAATTTTCGAAACACGCGTTGTGTATATAGTTTTGTACAAAATAAGAGCGATCTTTACTAGCGGTCCCTTTATTTATTAGACGCAAAAGAATCCAGAAAACCATTAGACAAAGGGAAGCATAATGAAGATTAATAATTTCATTCTGAACTGTCGCGTAATAGTTAGACATCAATAGAAATTAAAGAGGACGAGACATCGCGATTTCCGACTGTGGGATCAGTACCTATACACAAGTATCGTGCTTACGGAAACACTTAGCGAAGTCGACGGGGAGGCGGCTTTCGTCGTAGCTTAATTGGTAAACCGCTTTAGTTCATTTGAATGCGCTTCATAATTGTTACACTTCGTATACACTTAAAATAGACAAAAATAATGCCCCCTATGCTTCTTTCGTTCACCTAATTTTTCTGGATAAATTTTGTTGTATCCTGCAGCATGGTTCCTGAAAAAGGTTCCGCAACTCTTGCCCGCTTTGGTCAGAGTGGTCAGAGTTTACGCCTCAAAGCGAGAGTCGTGGGTTTGATTCCCAGTTTGACTGGGCACCTATTCGGTATTCTAAAGAAGATAGAGATAGCACGGCCTGACACTCGGGTGTCCTAGGTATTTGTATATGTCGAAAAGGCGTTCCCTAAGTAACGCTGCCTTCTTTTATTCCCTTTTCTATCCATCTGACACCGGGCCTTGCCTCCCTTATCTGTGACACAAATAGGCCTCTTTCAAATCCACAACCCCCCATTAAACAGGTTCCAATCACTCTGGTGATACTCCGCGGTGGTCTATAGTTGTTACAGTCATTTAGTTCTGCGTTTACAAAACGTGTTCAGCGATTTCGAGTACTTCGTATTCAACTATGGGAGACCAGTGAGCCGCACTGACACAAAATGCAACCCTGGTCCCGACGGTTGCGATACGATCGATGGAGGCAAAGAGATAGAGAACCGTGGGCTGTGATTCAGGTGCACGTTAAAGAACTCAGGTGATCGAAACTTTTGGAGTCCCGCACTGATGTGTTCCTCATGATCATATCGCTATTTTGAAACGTAAAACCCCATGAGTGGTATTATTATGCTTGCTCTGGCGTGCGGCTACACGTTTGGCTCGGTAAAGATTTTCAGGCTCAAACTTAGAGCTACTCGGCTTTTTTGCCCGAGTACTACTGCGTGGTACCAATACGAGTACCAATACGCTTGAGGACCACTGCGTGGCATGCGCAACATTCATGCGTTTGGTTCTATCACTTGTTCATCAGGTTGACGGAGTTGCTGAAGTTCACCTATGCGCAGAAGTCCAGTCTCGGCGACATACTGGCAATCAGAACAAGAGTAAGTGTCTACGGTCACATAATTGGTTCATGCGTATGCAACAACGCGTATGGGCTTCCTAAAGGGAACAAGGCCTCTCCGAGGAGCGAAGTGGCTCTTGTACTGTATGTCATCTCAGCATGAAATAAGCGGGGAAAGCATAGCTCGTGCATCTGTTGCGATATCACGCACGTGCAGGCAGGCAGGCAGGCAAAGAACTTTATTTGATCCGGAGACGACGCTCACTCCCCGTTAGGGGGCGACATCGGCGGGCCGCACCCACGACGGGACGGGGAGATGCATCTCGTCGGCCATGTCATGGGCTCTCTGGATAGCCCGCAGCTAATCTTCCTTCTCGTTACATGCGAGAAGAGATTGTCAGTCCTCCTCCGTTGAGGGAAACGCGGAGCTCTCGCGCAGGGCAGTACATTGCCACAGCATGTGTTGCAAAGTGCTGCGCGGGTTATCACAGCGAGGGCAGCCTGGCTGTATAGCGTCCATATATTTAGAACATGTCAGGGGAGAAACGTGTGCCTCAGTCTGCAGTTGACGTAACGTGATAGACTCAGCTCTGTTGCGGGCAGGAAAACCTCCGCCGTTACGATTGATAGTGCTTACAAATTTCTTGAAAAGTTTGGAGTGGATCTCGGTAATACCAAAGCGTGTCTTCTGCCACCGAGTGGTTCACCCTGGCGTGGAATGTTAGACCTCGTGCCCTGGAGTGCGCCAAGTAACTCGGTGGCATTAAGGATGATGCTAGCAGTCGTGACCACGGCCGTTCTTTTTTTTTTGTCGAAATTCGCAGTTGCTGTTCTAGCGACGCAGCCCCACCTCCCCCTCCCTTAACACTGGAGCCCTTTAACGCTCCTTCACCCGACGTGTGAAACAGTACCTCTCTGTTTGAGACGCCATCATCGGCAGGCCATCTCACGTGAGGTGATGTTATCGTGCACGATCCCGTGTGCCAGAGATGACCGGCTCGTTTCAACTTCGTTTCAGCCGCGTTCGCCTCCAGTGCTCGCGCGCTTTAATTACAAAAAGAAGAAGAAGGGAAGTTTATTTTGAGGGAAGGGGCAGAAAAAGGGTACTCAGGCGCATGTTGGTAGGGCGCCCAAGTCCAGGACCCCACTGGCTTGCTCCGCTCGCCTAACGTGACTCGGAAGTCGCTAGCTGCACCTCTGGGACCGAGCTGGCAAGTTGTGCCTCCCACTGCTCCGAACTTCTTATAGCTAGGGCGTACATTCGAAATAAAACAGGTCATGTGTTGCTCTAATCAGTTCTGGCTTGCCACGCATAAGATGACTGCACGTTAACTCACTTGTGAAACACACGGCTCTCGAAATGAATAAAGTAAAATGACCCCCTATAAAAGTTGAGGAGCCTCTTCAGAGGAGTCAAATACATGAAAAGCCAGAACTGTTCAAAAAAGTTGTTTTTTCTTAGAGTTTAAAATGAACATCCAATGCGCAAGATGGTGTTAGAGGCTTAGACTTAATACGAAACTTGACGGCGATGGCGAAACCCCCCTTGAGTGTCTATTGGAATAGAAAGCAGTTAAAATTCGATGTGTCGGTTGTTCTCAAGACTTAACAAAGAACGAGGACGTTCAAATTAAAACGTGGAAGTTTTCGTGCTCACGGTCTGCGTTTCTGCTCGTCTGTTTTCCCTGCTATTGCGCCAGTATGAAGTCTTGGTGTATCCGTTCAATGGAACGCTGTTGCTCGGCATCGCAAAAGGGCGGCGCGAAGTCACACGAAGTGGGGTTCCCGCGATTCGCAGGAACAGCACAACTACACCGTGCAGGTGCTGCGCTCCTTCTACGGGGCCTACGACCCGAAGGCTGCTCTCAAGACTTACGCCCAGTACAACGCGAGCGCCAGCATCGACTACGACGACGGCGGTGGCGCCCATCTGGCCCTGCGAGACAGAAAAGGCAACGCGCTGTCCGTTGTTATGAGCCTCAACTGGGAATGAGTGTATTGCTATACGCCATCAATCAGTCAGTCAGTGTCAATCAATCAATCGATCAATCAATTGAAACTTGGGCTAGAAAAGTAGACTAACGAAAGAGAAGAGGAATTGGAAGGGTAGAAGGAATTTAGTGGCACGCCGAAGCACTGGAGGAAGGCGTAGAAAAGGAGTACAAATAGCGACAAACCCAACCAAGTGCGTCGAAACGAACGCACTGGGTATGTTAGTTTCGGTTTCTCCTGCACCGTGGTCTGGAAATTCTACGACAGATCTCTTGACCCACGCGTCATATTTTAAATTTTTCAAAACAAGGCTCGCGATAAGTTGTAACATAGAACAACTTAACTACATAAACAACCACCCTAAATACTACTTATTTATCAATACCGAAACCCTCAAAGAGGTGTGGCAGCTTGGGCTAGTTCGTATGGCATGGTGATAGTTATAGCGCGAGAACAAAACGACGACACAGAGACAACTTCGTCTCTTTCTTGTCTCTGTGTCGTCGTTTTGTTCTCGCGCTAAAACTATCATCAAAGAGGGTTTCAGCAGAGTGGGTATACATTTATTTTGAGTTTATAAATGGTCACACACAATAAAAATTGAAACAGAGTATGTACAAGCTTTCAAATGTAATAACAAAAGGTATTTCAAATATTTCTATCGATTAATCACTCCTAAATGGTCAAGTTAGTGGCATAATCTTTACACCTCGGCCTGTAAATTGTCAAAACGACAAGTGCCTACCTATTATAGTTATTAAAGGAAAAAAATTTATTGTTTGAAAACACCTTTCTCTCTCTCTCTCTCTCTCTGAGCGATGAAACACCCGTGCTTTTACCGAAGGTGGCTGAGCCAGGTTTGCACGTTAGTTTCTTACGCTGGAGTTTTGATATTCTTGCAAAGTCTGTGGCAGGTTGCTGTTGGACTCTAGTCTGTCTACGCCAAGGAAAGACCTACGTCAGGCAACAAGGCCACGTTCGGCCCGTATGGTCGACCAGACTCACTCTTACATCGGGCTAGCATATATATATATATCCCGCCGCGGTGGTTTAGTGGCTAGGGTACTCGGCTGCTGACCCGAGGGTCGCGGGTTCGATTCCCGGCTGCGGCGGCTGCATTTCCGATGGAGGCGCTAATGTTGTAGGCCCGTGTACTCAGATTTGGGTGCACGTTAAAGAACCCCAAGTGGTCAAAATTTCCGCAGCCCTCCACTACGGCATCTCTGATAATCAAATGGTGGCTTTGGGACGTTAAGTTAAACCCCAATAATCTATCAATGAATCAATATATATATATATATATATATATATATATATATATATATAGGCAGCGGAGCGGCTATATTGTTTGAGAGATGGTAATTTTATATTGCAAATGAGTTAAGCGGAAACCCGCAAGGTGGAGGAAGGGTCGAAAGACCGAAAGAAGACAACCTCCCGTTTGTAGCCGGAGGCACAAAGCAATCCATAGGGATCTTGCAGAAGTAAATTAATGTGAAGTGAAAGTTCCTTGTGGCTATACACGCGGGTCTTCTTTGCCTTGCGAAATTTTATATTGTCTTGTCTAGACATCGCTCCTTCAGCTAAGAATGCCGCAGCGGCGGCTTCACAAGTGGGTCATTTTTTGAAGGGGAAAATGTGCCGTACTTTATGCGGTTAATGACGGCTACGTACCTGTAGAAAAGCTTGCTGTCGACAGGCGTTTACGCAATTTCGGTAAGTTGGAAAATTTTTTTTCAAGTCTGCTGTTAGAACATCTCAAAACACAAAGATGAGGTAAATGTACGCCGTATACCAAAAAATACATCGCTGCTTTAATAGAGTAGTGGCAAAAAAAAGGCAAGATGATTGCGCTACGAATAAATGAACATTCCACTGGTATGGTCAGAGCACCTCAGTGTGCTACGTGTGGTTTCAGCCAATCACTTAGGTAAAGGCACTACGATGTTCGATTGCTCGATCGACAAGCAACGTCAAAATTATTTTATTTTGCTCTGAAGGAATACTGCAAAAAAAAGAAAATTTGAGTGCAAATATTGAGCTTACGATTCTGTTACTTTCGTGTGAAAATGTAATATGACTGACTGCAGAATACCCGAATATTTCATTGCGTGCAATTCAGGAGTTACTACTGTCTCTCGCAGGAAAGTTGTTCATTTTCTTTTTTGAGACGTAAAATGAAGTGCTTTAAAGTGAGTTCGTGTGAATTTACAAATTTGCATACTGTTGATAACAATTTGCCCTCGATGGAGATATAACGCAGCGCGTGATTGATTACTTCGATTGCGGTGCAGCAAAGACGAGAAATAAAGATGAAATGAACTCATGCAGCTGCATTTGAGCCTGTTTAGTTGACGTCGTCTTTGTTTTCTTGCTGTACGACTCTTCTAATACTTAAGAGTGCGTCATTATTTTCTCAGAGTAGCTGCTGTGGTGGCAGTATACGATTTCATGTGGTAACGTTTGCATGTAATTCTGTGGCGAAACTGAGACTTTGCCAGAGCATTCATATCTAGCTATATTAAAATTCAGTTTTGTGAGGCTTCTTTTTTTCTATGGGTAACATTCAGCATGTAAAAAACAGGAGACTTTGACCTCTAGGTAAAATGCGGGCAAGAGTGCGTACTTGAAGTTTATTCTGCTGATTTTCTTTTTTTTTCTTTCTTTCTTTCTTTCTTCCTTTCTTTTTCTTTCTTTCTTTCTTCATTTTTTTCTCTCTTTCGTCTGTCTTTGTTTCTCTTTTCCATACTTTCTACCGATCTTTCTCTTCTCTTTTTCTTTCCCTCGTTCGTCCTATCTTTCTCTCTTTTCCTCATCCGCAGTCCCCTCTCTTAACTTTCTTGCTTCCTTTCCTTCTTTCTTTCCTTCCTTCTTTCTTTCTTTCTTTCTTTCTTTATTTCTTTCTTTCTTTCTCGCTTGCTTGCTTGCTTGCTTGGTTGTGTCGTATTGCGCAATGCACCCTCCTAACTGTTTCCTTCCCCAATGTCGGGAATTGGACCGTCATCCATGTGCTCAACCGCTCACCACGCGCACAGCAGCAGCTACAGGCAACGACCACAGTCAGGCGTTCATATACACGCGACAGTGAAATATGACAATGCAAATTCAGCTCGATAAAAGACAGATTTGCACATCAGAAACAGCTGATTTCAGACAATCCCGTGACGATCGAGAGAGAATCAATTGCATGGTTGTACATATATAAATAACGCGTGGGACTGATGCACCTTTGAGGGTCGCATTTCTTTACCCTCGCGGGCCCACGGATTCATTTGTGTTTTTGCGTACCTATGTTTTCGCGTGCCTATGTTTGTACCATAGAGAAATCTGCTCTCCCATAGTTGAGTACAACGTACTCAAAATTGTTGAACATTTTGTTCTAAACACCATAGAGAAATGTTTGTACATAGTAGAGTACCAAGTACTCTAAATCGTTAACCACTTTTTCTAAACACATTTTAAAAGCTTCGTTTTAAAGACGTTCTCTTTCGCCTGCAGATTCGGCTGCCTGTACATGTCGTCGTGCGGCTTCTTGATGAACAACTTCATGGATTCGTTCTCGATACCCGGGGGTAGGAATGGCCTGCCGATGGGCGAGAACAACGCGAACGGTATGGTGAAGCGACCCGCCACTACGATGACGCCCGTCATGATAACGAACGCGAAAGGGGGAGCACTTTTCGCCGCCCTTGGCGCCACTGGCGGCCTCCAGGGGATCTCGGCCATGGGACAGGTGAGTGGCTGTGGTACCTTGTTGGTGATATTGAAGAACACCAGGCACAGCAAATGGTAGAAAATAGAATGGCACAGGCGATCGCTCCTGCTGTCCATTGTTCTTTGCACCGCTCTACATCCTGAACAGGTACCAAGTTGGCCTTCTTTTAATACCGTAACATGGTTAGCGTCCTTGCGGAAGCCTGTTAATCATACTGACTTTCTCGCACCGTCGGAAGAAAGATCAGCATCTTAAAGCGGTAGTGACAAGAAATTTCTCTATTGTTGTTGTTTTTTTTTGCGTCAGGTGAAAGACCAAGTCCTCAAAATGCACAAAAATAAAAATAAAATACGGGTAAGCGTGACTGCACCCTGAACAATTAATTACCACATGTATGTAAAACTTAGTTTCCGCTCCTACGATACCTTGACATCAACACGCACGATCAACTTCCGGGCACCTGCTTGCGCGAGGTTGTGGCGTTTCCACGGCCACTCCACTGCGCGGCTCCGCTGTCGATGCACCGGCGGCCATTTTGTATGTTTTGGCAACTGACGTCATCAGCAGTCGCACTGACACGTGAAATCGCTTAGAATTCACGCTGTGGCTGGACGTCACTCTCAGCAGGTACGCTGTGCGACAATTGACTTTAATATAAAAAAATAAAAATCTAATGAAATGATTCAGTTTCACACTCGCTCAGAGTGTTATCCGTATAGACCAGAATTTTCATCGCTTGCAGGGCGCAGCCATTTTTGCTAGTGGGCTGCCGATGACGAGGAACCGAAGACAACGCTGGCATCCCGCCTTTTTTTATCACGTGATATAGCCACCATGTTCGCTCGCCATCTACTGTGACGTGACGATTCTTCGGCCCCAACGCTAACCTCGCTGTCAGATCACAACTATATATATAGTCAAAATTATTTATGCTTGCTTTAAACGTGGGCGGCGGGAGTAAATGCGTATGCTCTGATGATTCGCAAAAGGAAGGATTGATTATGAAGGAAGAAGTCGCGTAATGGACACCTGGCAACTGCATTTGCAGCATGTGTTCTAGGATAGTTTGAAGCGGCCGGTCTACTGCTTACAGACGTTCGTTTTTTTCTTTTTGTGATATTGTAGAAGCATTTAACACGAGTGTATGAAAAAGGTATTTAACGTATCAGCAGCTTACGTGGTGCTCAACTATGAGAGAGCAGAAAGCCGTCCCCATTCAATCACTGTTGTGAATCAACTGAACCTTGACGGTAGGCTAACAAATGAGAAGGCAATGGTGACTCGGCCCGATTACGCTATCACGTTCTGCTCCGAAAATGGAGCTCAAGCATCCTCGTAGTTTTCTCTCTCTTCGTTTTTTTTCTTAATGACAGATGCACTCGTATAATATGATGCGGGACGGAAACTTCTTTTGGGAAAACATAAGCACATCCCTTTTGTAATTAACCATACTTAAGCGTTGAAGCGTCATTACAGTAGAGCGAAATCTTGCAGTGAATCGTTTGTCCCCAGAACTAAGGTTTACCGAAAATTTTACAATGCCTTCCTCCGAAATGCTCTGCACCCCCCTCCCAATAACATTCACAAAATTATTATTATTTAATGAATCGGAACTGATACTTTCCATTGGAAGATCAATGAGTGGTCATGGGCCTTGCTATACCAAAATTGCATGCGGTGGTTTTCTTGAATATTGATTGTGCGTAGACGTCAACAGCATTTTATTTTATTTTATCGTTTTTTTTCGCAGTTCTTGGAATGCATCGGCACGTTTGCTGTGCTGGACTGTGCCCACAATAGCGTGCGAGTTCATCCGTTCCCCGACGACAAGACGTTCTCGCTCGCAGTAGGACCGAAACTTGGAGGCTATGACCCGGTAAGTTGAGTCAAATAAGGAATTTTCGGGCTCTTACGTCACAAAACCACGATATTTACACTTCGTAAAGACGTTCAAGAAAGCATCAGTCGGCCGCTACAAAAGAAAACTTTTCATTCGATCAAACTTGTGTCCCGGGAAATGAAAATTCACGGTCATGCAATTAAAGCGATACACGTTATGCGCTGCTGTCGGCCGTTGCGACTGGCCGCCGCATGAGACCGCTCGCCTCCGTACCGCTCAGTCACGTGACATTACCGTACCGCTCCGTCACGTCACATCACGGCTGCTCGAAGTCACCTGTGAGAGTTGCTGTATTCGCAGAGAACGGCCGTCAGAGACGCTTGCCTTCGTGCCGAAAGAGGAGAGTAAAATCAGAGTGCAGAGCAGTGCATTCGCGGCTCACGTTCCAGAAATAATTCTTTAGGA
Source organism: Rhipicephalus annulatus (assembly GCA_013436015.1). NCBI lineage: Eukaryota > Metazoa > Arthropoda > Arachnida > Ixodida > Ixodidae > Rhipicephalus > Rhipicephalus annulatus. Next base: position 184,693 of record WOVY01004036.1, read on the forward strand.
TGCGTTGGTCTAGCTCATGAACATATGCATTAAGGAATTAAAAAAAAATATGCAAGACCATGACACAGGAACGCTAGCGTAAGTTTCGCGGGCCGCATACGACCCGCGAGTTTCGTATTTCAGAGTCCTGTATTAACGCGTCTCTAGATCTATTTTCGTGTTTCTTCAAGTGACTGAATGAGCCTTTCCCTTCGTTCACTTAAACAAACTGCAGCATGTGGGAACCTGGAACGAGTACCGCTGCTTATGTAAACGTTTCGAAATCAGGTGTTGTAATTTCTGAAAGACGCTTCCTTACGCTGCTGTCTTACACTATTGGGTCAATTCCCATGTCGACGCTAACAACTGAAGGACAAATAAATGGGAAGAAGTTACAGAACCCAGTGGTAGAGGCCTAGGCGCCCATCCCGGAATTCGTTTGTAACGTGTTGTTTTTCAAATAGTAAATAACCGAAAAAAAGTACCCCCCCCCCCATTCCTCCCCACCGATAGAAATTCCTGACTACGAGCCTTATAGCTTCTAGCTAACTGCAAGTAACTACACCATACACGGTTCGGAATGAATTACGAAAATTGCCGCTTTGCCATGCAATGAATTAAGTGAGCATCGTATAATAGGAAGCTCAGAGCGCGACTTGACCCGTTGCCGTGATCATGCGCTATCTCTACGTGGTCTGGGAATCGGTGATTTGTTTCTCGAAGAAGTCAGGTATAGCGGGCGTCCCGAGTCCAGCTGTGATGCATCATAACACCAACGCATTTTTCAGACTAATCTTTCGCACAGCTTTGTAAGAAAGGGACTCACACTGTGTATACTTTTAATGTTCGGCGGTGGCACCCGCCATTGTGGTCTAGTCGTTATGGTTCTCGACCGCTGACACGAAGGTCACGGGATCAAATCCCGGCTGCGGCGGCCGCATTTCGGTCATTCCAGCCATAGAGTTTCCCACAATACTAACTAGAGGGAACTCTGGCGCTAGTGTCTACGGGAGCTGCAACGCACGGCACTTCAACGAGCATGGCAATGATGGGTAGTACACACAATTGTCTAATTTTCGTACTTCTGGCCTGCTTCTGGCTCCGTGTGTGTTCGTGTGGCTTGGAGCTGTTTTTTCACGAAAACATAAATTAGCAAATGTTCACCGTATGTGCTTCACAACGTTATTGTTTTAAGCTTACTATTTTGAATCAAGTCCCTAAGTTCAAAAGGGTTCGTTCTTTCTTTCAAAACAAAACCGAAACACGGCAATAAACAAAGCCGCAAGTACGATTCGCCACCCGCAAGTACGAAGACTAGGCAAAGGTGTGTACTACTTATCATTCCCATGGTCGCTGAACGATCGCAGCGCCAGAGTGCCCTGTAGTTAATTTTGAGAAACTCTATGATTCCAGCGACGCAGGTGGCACCATGTAGCCGTCCTCCGAAGCTGTGACGTGGTGATAAACTGCGACGCAAGTTCGGTCTCTCAGTAGTCATGAACCAATGTAGGCGTCTTCACGCTCTGCAATGCTGACGTGCACGCTCGCGAAATCACCGTCTCGTCCGCCATTTCAACCTACCGCTGCGTCGCCTATAGTCGCTGGAATGATTGAATATAAGCGAAGTGCTAGAGGCCCATGAACCTGACGTTTACAATTTTCTCCACCTAAAAAAAATTATGGAGCTTGTTTTCCAATATGCAGAAATCAACCAGCCCAAAGCAGGTGTATGTTGAAGAGTTCAGGTTGGCAAACTTTGCGGAGCACTCAGCTATATATGGTGTCTCTTGTAATCGTATCGTGGTTTCGGGACGTGAAGCCCCAACAGTTATATGGTGTGCAATGGTCGATCGCGTTCGTTGACTGCACGCGCTGAACATTTTGCAGGAAAAAGAGCTGAAGAACTTTGGCCACAACATCGTCCGCAAGCCCTTGACTGCGACGCTGAACGGCATCGTATTAACCGAACGAAACACGTGGATTGCCGCGGGTGACGTCAATTACACCGATGGTGGAACACGCGGCGAACAGTACGTTCACCCGGTTGTGAAAAACGTAGCCTAGTGATGACGACACGGAGAAGAGCCGTGCACATTTTGATGACGTAATGAGTGCTATGTTCCTTGCGGGACTTTACGTCATGGCGTTTCAGCGAAAACGCTTTTCCGTTTGCATCGCGGCATATGATCGTTGAATTTCTTTTTTTATATACGCGTGCTCCACAATATGAGAAGTTCACAAAAGCATATTATTTAACCTCTGTTTGTTGGCGATTTCACTTGCCGCCATCTGTATTTTTTTATCACAACGCGAAGACAAACACCATTGCACTTCATTCACAGGTGGTACTTACTATAACGGGGCTCATTGGCCTCTCTTGTTCATGGAACCCTCCTCACTGAGTAGCACTGGCAGTTGGGCGAATCGGTGTGGGTTCATAGTTGGTGTGTGGTTCACGAGTACGGGCGCCAGCGCCTGTCCTCGTGTTCTCGTCTTTTTTTGTGCCCCGTGTTTTTTTGCACCGTCCTCAACTATGAACCAACTTCACTTAATTCAATTTTGCACCAAAGCTGTCACAGTCTATCCCGTACTGTCATCGTCGTCATAGTAGTAGTAGCAGTAGTAGTAGCAGTAGTAGTAGTAGTAGTAGTAGCGGCAGCGGCAGCAGCAGCAGTTAGCAGTTAGCAGTAGCAGTTAGTAGTGGAAGTAATAGTAGTAGTATTGGCTCACTCTACCATTGGGGCAACGAGTAACGAAGTAAATCAAACGAAATTACTTTCTTATTCTGAAAGTCCTCACTATCATCATCATTACAGTGCCACCGGGCCACGGTTTTCACGGCGTGAAATTGGCTGCATTGTCGCCGTCGCGGTGGGCGAAACGCTGGTGCACACCGGTGACTAGCAGCGGTCGCGCGACCATTTGCGACTGGTCGCAAACGGTCGCAAAGCGACTGCTTTGGCTCGTCGCTTCCTGACCGATTTTTCAGTCGCGCGACTGCAGTCGTAAAGCTGCTGGAACCAATCAGCGATGGTCAATTTTTGTTTTTGTAGCGTATAGCTACACTGGCCTCGCTGAGACAATTTCGCGCGGTACTGGTCTGTGCATGCGGAATGGCACTCCGCCGCCGCCGCGCGCGGCTTGCCGCCGGTGTGCGCACAATTCGATCCACTGCGCAGACGAGTAGTGGTGTCACGCACCGGAGCCGGCACCTCCCTCGCACTCGGCCGCGGCCGCGCGCGACTCGCCGCCGCCGGTGTGCGCTTTCCAGAGGAGTGCCGTCATAGCCTTGGTAGACATATGGACGCCGACGCGCACGCCTTCACCCGTGCAGTCGCCATCTGACACTGCGCTGGAGCCGCTTGATAGCGCCTCTGACTGGCGTTTGCCACTGTGGTATAGCCATGGAGAAGGAGAGTGCAAATGCTGGTCAACGGTGCAGTAGAGCGGAGAAGCTTAACTCATCGGATCCTGAAGTAGTTGCCCGGCAAAATAAACATACATGTACCACATAATACGTATACCGTGTGTGTGTGTGTGTCGTTGGAACAGCTTTAAGCATGATAATCAAGCTAATTCTAGACAACCAGGAAAGTTTTCCAGAGAAGTGGCGTCACGGCCTTGACAGACATATTGGCGCCAGCGCGGCTATGCTATCACAGAAAGACAGACAATTCCAATTGCCGTGTTGGGGCCATAGAGACGGCGTGTTACTTCACTGACCACGGAGCCGTCTTTGTGGCAATAGAGAAGCTACCCGGACGTTGAGCAGAAAATATACATGTGCCACATAATACGTGTGCCGTGTGTGTGTCATTGCAGCAGCAGTAAGCATGATAATCAAGCTAATCCTAGACACTCTGGAACGCTAAGAATAATCAGCTGAATTTTTGCTAACGCTACGTATATCCTGGCATAGCTGAGCTAAGCCACTGCCAGTTTTTTTTTTTAATGCTGTGCGAGAACGGACGAAAACAATAAATGCGGTGCTCTTGGTTCGCTCCATCCATTCAGCTGGCGGTGATCAGCTGATCGGCGCCAGTCTCCAGAGTTCTCGCTGATAACAAGATCCGGACGTGACTCTCCAGTTTTGCGACTTCCGGTCGCTCGCATGCAGCCTCTAGCGGTGTGAACATCAGTCGCTTTTCAGTCGCCAGTCGTGAATGGTCGTGCGACCACTGCAAGTCGCCAGTGTGCACCAGCCTTAACGAACAAACTGGTGCGTGGCGGAAGTGTGATGGTGTCGTCGACTACGCGAAGCGCAGTCTTCTGTGGATCGGTATCTCTAGGCTTCAGGCCATAGTTGTTAGCAAACGTTACGAGGCAGTCTCGAAGATTTATAACAGCGCCGTGCTCGCGAAGAAAATCCATGCCAAGGACAACTTTCTGGGAGCATCCGAAAAGCACAGCGAAAGAAGCACTGAACGTCGACTCACAGATTTGCAGCCTTGCGGTGCATCTCCCGATGGGTGTCGAGATGACCACATGCTGTCCAAAGGTTTGGTCTATGCCCCCAAGTAGTCGTGACTTTCTTGAGTTCGGCCACAAGTTCAGTGCTGATAACTGAGTAGTCGGCACCGGTGTCGACTAGAGCAGTCACTGGACGGTTGTCGACAAGGACGGCAATGTCAGCAGAAACGGGTTCGTCCGCGATGTGAGGTGTCGGCTGAAAGGAATCGTCGAAGGTCGGCGGATGGGTCGGAGGAGGCTGTTTCGACGATAGCTTAACAGCGGTCCCACCCCCGGAGGCCGCTAATTCTAGTTTCCCCGGCGTGGACTTGGGGACCTAGCGGATCATCTCGCAACAAAATCGGCGAAAGTAGAGTATTGATTCGCGGACGTAGAGCGTCGAGGAGACGGAGAGCGTGATTGGCGTCGCTGAAGATTTGGAGATGGTAGACTTGTTAGGTATTCTGCGATGGCGCGGGGGTCGTTCCCCGTCCTTGGGCCGACGAGCGTCTGGGCGAAATCCAGGTAGGCCCATCTGTCTGTACGAGCACTCCTGGTACAAGCGACCTGGCCTCACCACAGTGGTAACATAGTGGCCGATTGTCGGAAGCGCGCCACACGCTAGATTTCCGCAAATTAGGTCGCGGATTCTTTTAGTGTGGCGGGCCCGAGAAGTACTGCGGCATCTGAAGGCAAGTCGGTCGTTGGTTTTCATAGTGTGGCAGGCCCGAAAAGTGCTGCGGCGTCTGCAGGCTAGTCGGTCGGGGGAAATAGCTGGCTGCTGGTGCAGGAGTGCGTACAGCTTCTGCGTACGTTAGGAGAGGAGCTTCGGGTTGGAGGTGGGCACTAATGGTCGTACCAGCTGCCGCACCTCTTCATGGACGACGTCTGTCAGAGCAGCCACTTGAGGCTGTGAAGGCACTCGGTGAAGCTTTGCAAGCTCGTCACGTACAATGCTACGGACTAGCTCAGTAAGGTCTTTCGCGCTCGTGACATCGGGTGTTACCAAGGGTGCTGACAGACATACAAGGTTGTCAGACTGCTTATACTGCGAAGACCGCTGTCTTAGCATTCTCTCTATTGTCGTCGCTTCACGGAGGAATTCTGCCATGGTAGCTGGTGAGTTTCGTACAAGTCCTGCAAACAGCTGCTCCTTGACAACCCGCATCAGAATGCGTACCTTTTTGTCTTCCGTCATTTCAGAATCCGCTCGACGGAACAGACGAGACATCTCCGCAACGAACATGGCCACGCTTTCATTGGGTCTTTGATTGCGAAAATTGATGCGATGTTCGGCTTGTTCTTTCCGGTCAGCGCTACCATACATGTTCTGCAGCTGAGTGCAAAACACCGGCCAGGTTGTCAGGGCGGCCTCGCGGTTATCGAACGAATACGCGCCGAATCCTCCAGGTAGAAATAGACATACCGCAGTTTTCCGGTGCTCGTCCCACTCGTTGGCGACGGCAACTCGATCGTATTGGTCCAGCCAGTCTTCAACGTCTTCTTAGGGCTCCCCATGGAAGGGATTTGGTGTTCGAGAGGCTGGTAGCCCATGGAGCTGGCAGAGTCGCGGTCTGTTCAGTTGGCTTGCCAGTTGTCGCATAAAGCATGGTTCTGGAGCGTTCCGGAAGAGGGCTGAATCATAGAGAAAGAAGAAGATAAGAGAGGACACTCCGCAAAACCTGGCTTAAGGAAGTGCGTCACGATTACGTAACGAACTAGTGCTCTCACCAAACGTCAGAGGACGCAAGCGCAAAAAAACAGTTATAATCAATGCAACAGAATTGTTTTCACAAAATAATATTATGCGCCCAAATTTGGTATGTTCTTTATACATAAAAACAATTTATTCAACACACCTTGCGCGATTACTTTTCTTCAGCCGTACTGTCATAAACACCATCTACCCAGCGACAAGCCCATGCATGACTGACAGCGAGAAGCTTCCGTTGCTTTCGTCAACGTCGGCTGCGTCGGCGTTTTCGCGCGTGAGATAACAGGTGAGGCACGTTTTCAAGCGAAGCTTGTTGAATGACATGTTGTTGGTCTTGTTGGGTCATTTTTTCAGAAAACGGTTACAGCTGCGCGAATAAGACACCATGCAACAAACATAGAAAGATGCACCACACACACGTGGCGCTTCGTGTGCGAGTTTGTTTCTTACGTGGCGTCTCATTCACGCAGTTGTAACCTTTTTCTGAAGCTTGTAAGGACGGGGAGGTTCGCTAAAAAGAAAGTTTGCGGCACTATGCGGCGGCTAGACGGGAACATTGTTCCCGTCTAGCCGTTCCCGTCTTGCGGCTCTATGCGACGCGTGCCGAGTCTGCCACGGACGTGAGCATCTGTGCGCTGAGCATAGCTGGGCCGCTAGGTCATTGGCTCGGTGTCTCGGTGCAAAATAAATAGAAGCGTTCGCTGGGCCTCGCATGCTTCACGACGCGTTTCCCGAAGGCTCGGAACACGAATAATTCTTGGTGTGCCGGAGGCAAATCTGGACTAGCCAAGTGGCCATCATGTTCGTTTCTTCGCTAGCCTTGTGCCACTAGTGCAAGCTGCCCACAAATTTTTTTGACGTTTCCAACATAATTTTACGGCACGAATTTCAACTACGATTTTTCTTCCCAATGTACTGCTGATACTGCGTACGCACGAAGGTGTTTTAAAGTTCCCAGGCTTCGATACCATTGCATTACAAGGGATAGCGGCCTGGAAACTTCTGAAGATCTTTGTACGTGGTCTTGACGTCTATCTTTGTAAGTCAGAGTTTTATGGGTCAGAGATGTATCACTGGTTTTGTATTGTGCATCAATTAGCTAATCATTCAAGGGGGTTTGCTGGTACACCTATTACGTGCACATATCTTTTTCGTAATTTGACAGCGAAGCATCCACTTACTAAACATTTTCAGACCGCGCTGATGCCATGCCGTCCGGCGGTTCAAGCTACGGCAGCTACTGCTGTGTATCATGGTGCTTCAACAATGGCAGAACCCACAAGAAGCCTGGGACGAGTTCTTCCGCATACCACGGGACGGCAGCTGTGTTAAAGCTTTTGTATGGTTTGCATGTCTTTAGGCTTACTGTTCGTACTTGCTCAGTGAGGGTAACAATAAAAAATCACTATTCAAGCACTTCCCCTTTCAGCTGATAGTTCATTACCAATGCAAGATGAAAGCATGGATGCAGTATGCTGGACGCGATAATCTCCTGAGTAAGCCGGCCAGCCTATTGTACGCAACGTACAGGGTTTGTAGCGACCATTTTACTGCTCAAAGTTTCACGGACCCTGGGCACACAAGGCTTACAAGAATGGCTGTTCTCATTAAGCAACCAGCTGCACCATGTAAGTGATTGACTGAAAGTCAAATATGTGCATAGCAGCCACTTGTATTGAATCAGTGGCGACAGTTAACCACGAAGATCTTTGTAGCTGATGAAGAAACCTCACTATAGAAGTAACACTTGGAAAGTCTTAAATTTTGTGAATTGTGGGCTATTACCTTCCTAACAGCAGCTATACATTTTGTCGTTTTTAGATGCGGAAGCATCTTATACTCGCGCCTTGTAGTGCGCCGTCCGCGCCGTCCGCACCGCTTCTCGAACATTCGACAGCTGACGCGCGCGCATGCGCCGTCGCGCCGTCGCCCACCATCTGTGCCGCGCGCGCTTCTCTTCGAGAACATTCGACAGCTGACAGCGCATGCGCCGTCGCGCCGTCGCCATCTGTGCCGCGCGCGCGCTTCTCCTTCGAGAACATTCGACAGCTGACAGCGCATGCGCCGTCGCGCTGTATATATACTCAAGGTCGGCGCTCGCTCGCTCAGTTGCCGCTCGTCCGTTGGTTTACGGCGCGTCGACGTCCAAGGTCGCGGTTAAATGAATTCCAACGAATCCACAAACACAATGATCGACGTCCCTTCGACCGGCGCCGCCCTTTCGCATACGTGTGTACGTGTTCACTCATTTAACACCCCTCCTACAACCACGTTAACCAATTTAGCCATCGACCCAAGTAAGTCGCAATTTAACACCCCATTTCACACCACGTTAACCAATTTAGCCATCGACCCAAGTAAGTCGCACTTTAACACCCCGTTAACCAATTATATGCTCCGCATCCTCCTCAGTGTTCCCCCGAGGGAA